>JACSZP010003329.1:0-13248 GCA_016161895.1 Pinna nobilis | reverse complement strand
ATGGTATGGTAGGGTATTGTTGTTTAACGTCCCACTCAAGAATATTTCACTCATACAGAGACGTCATCATGTGCTGGTGAAGGGATACAAATTTTGCCTATTCTTGGCACTGCTGGTCGTAGAGCAGGGAGAGTTCTTTAACGTGCCAACACCTACTGTGACACGGGGCCTCGGTTTCTTGCTGTATGACCAATTTTCTCTTCTTTAAACGGTTCGTGTATATTATCATTTCAATCTACGGTTCAAAGTCAAGGATTTGTTTTGCACATGTAAGATCTCTTTCTGTGTAGGATAGTATTTATAGCATTTGTAGAAGTTCACTTAGCCTGCATTGTTTTGACATCACCACTACTACAACAATAAAACAAATAAGTTTTTGAAATAATGCCTTGTGTCTCAATTGCAATTTACAGATTTAAATCTCTGGTTAATGAACAAATTGTATCCGCTCTTCTTTTGAATACGGCCACCTTAGCTCAGTGGTTGGCATGTTTGCCATCTAATCATCAGGTTGTAGGTTCATATCGGAGCCACATTACAGTTGGCTGTCCCTCTCCTTCACATTAGACAATTAAAAACATGGTCCTGTGTCATAGTAGGTGTCGGCAGGTTAACAAACCCTCCCTGCTCATGGTCATTAGTGCTGAGCACCGGCCAAATTTGTTGCCATTCACGGTTATGCGGTGACACGTCCATATAAGAGAAAGATTCTTGAGTGGGATCATAAACAAGAATAGACCAATGGCAAACCAGACAATGGTCATTACAAGCATTGTCAAGTCTACTTAATGATTTGCAGAAAGATGAAATTGTGCATGATTTCTAACAATTAGTGGTTTTGTTACTTCTTCATTTAATTTTGTTCCATAAAGATTATGGTCTGAAATTTACATTTTTGCCACAGAACTCATGAGTAAAGCATTAATGTTGACACATATGTATTTGGGTAGGTTTCATAGAGATTAACTTCATGCAGCTCGTATTCATTTTGCTTTATGCTTGCTATGTTAATTTCTTATACTAACAATAGAAACACCAAAAAATGAAAATGCCATCAAATTCTGGCTTTTGGTTGATGTTGTGTTAGTCAGCTGTTTCTTATAATTTGCATTGCATTGCATGTATTCAGATATGATGTAATGTCATACATAATATACATAATGTTCATTCACCATATCTAATGAATTTGTGATACTTCAGTGGCGTGTGAAATAATTTTATCAGCGTTATGCAATCAGTGCCTCAAGATCACTGCCATGAGAGATTTCATGTATGGGAGCACAACTTAGAGAGAAGCCCCACTGCTCTAGATGGAATTACTCCATTTCTATTACATCTATATAAAAAATCCTTACCTGACATTTTCTGTTAAATTTGTTTTAAAGAAAATTTCAAGTCACTCAATAAAAATTGTGTGAGTTCTGCAAAGGGTAAATTCTAGGTCAAATAAACTCCTTAAATCATGCAAAAATAATTCCAAGATGTTGTTTTTTTGTTTGTTTTTTTTTTATAATTTTTTTTGCAACTTTTTTTTTACTTTGAAGAATTTGTTTTCATAAAACATTAATGAAATGAACATTTGTAGTTTCTTTATGTATATTGAGAAATTGTTCAGTATGTCACTTCAGCAAATTTGCGATACTTCATTTGTTTACGAGGATATATTTTCATAAGAGTGAATTAACACTGTTGTATTGCACTTAGCATTCTCAGTAAAGAATTTTGAGTGAAATTTTCAATTTTTTCATGAGAGACACATCATGCATACTTGCCAAGTCTCATCCATTAACAGAGAGACTCCTTATTTCTTAAGTAAAATTTTAATAATTTCTTGAGGAAAAATTCATATCACTGCCACGAAAAACTATTCTTAGTAAAATTTAGAGTCTTGCATGAAGTTGAAAAAATCACCCCATGGAAACTTTTCAAGGTTTGCGAGTCTGATCATGTAATTAAATGAAGTAATATTCCTACATATAGGTCCAGATTTGTCATTCAAACACACTTGCCATGTAAGATGCATTTTTGAATTTAGTACTGGGGTGTACAACAATTGTGTGCGCAAGAACCGTTGCCTATTGAATGTTGTTGTATTGTTGTTTAACATTCCACCCAAGAATATATTTCACTCATACGGAGTTGTCATCATGTGCTGGTGAAGGGCGACAAATTTTGCTTATGCCCGGTACTTATGGCGGTAGTGCAGGGAGGGTTCTTTAACATGCCAACACCTACCGGTACTGTGACACAGGACCTCAGTTTTTCTGTCTCATCCAAAAGACAGGGATGGCCAACTGCAACGTGGCGCTGTATGGATTCGAACCCCGAACCATTTGATTCAAAATAGAACAAGCTAGCCACTTGGACACGGCGACCCCAATTTCCTGTTGAATGACACCATAAACCTAATGTACTCACCACTTATTTTATTCTCATTAATAGCTAAAACACCTAGCAATATTTTCCCAACTCATATCTGAAGCCAATTCAAAATTTTATCCCATAACCTCATGATATGTGGTATTTTTATGGGTGCATATGTCCTTATTGCAGTTCTTCTGTATCATGCTTAATTTGACATTATGATAAACACGTGACTGACTCTAACCATGTCATTGTGTAAAACTAGGCCACACATATGTTACATCACAATTAAGTTAGTGAAGTGAACAACAAGCTTGTATTTCTATCTGGGATAAGGTTCAGTATCTGTAAAATACATCTGTCATCAATGCAATGCATGACTGCTAAATGATCTGCTAGCTTAATATCAGAATGGTGATTCTCTCTCTCTCTCTCTCTCTCTCTCTCTCTCTGTTGAATTTAAATTTGGCTGGTATTGCTGATTATGCAATTTAACTGCAAATCAATTTTAAAAGAAATCTTATGGTTACAGCTAAATTTACAAATTTTCAAGGGGCCTCTGTGGACGAGTGGTTAGCGTGTTCGACTGTGAATCGAAAGATCAAGGTTCGAGCCGCATAGCGCCACGCCGCAGTTGGCCGTCCCTCTCTTTTGGATGAGATAGAAAAACCGAGGTACCGTGTCACAGCAGGTGTTGGCATGTTAAAGAACCCTCCCTGCTCTACGACCAGCAGTGCCGAGCATAAGGAAAATTTGTAGCCTTCCACTTCATTCTCCATATGAGTGAAATATTCTTGAGTGGGACGTTAAACAACAATTCCATACCATACACATTTTCAAAAAAAAACTTAAAAGTTTAGTGACCAATACAGCAGCTTTTCCTCTCCTTTCATTTATGTTTTAAATTCTTTAGTGGGCACTCTCCTATCTTCCTTGTAAAGCTATAAAAAGAGAAAGGTTAAATAATTTCTCCATATTTTTTTGTTTTTATCTTGTATACTGATGACAATAGCCAAAGCATGTGATTGACATGTATACACACTTCACCTACATTGTACCTCCCCTGTCCTCGTTGACTTGTAAGTGTTGTAGGCGTAAAAATCAGTTACAAAGACATAAAGTTGTCAATACACTAGCCCCTCACTTTATGGTCCTTCTCATTGACCAGAAATGGAATTAATCAATACAAATGTTACCAGATATAAATAACTCATATTCACTTATATACATGTAGACAGGTCACAGAATGCCTGAAAACGGCTTCATGTATTTCGGCCACTGATCTGTACTTGATTAAGACAATTGAGCAGTTAAGAATTTCATGTGCCAGTTTTTACGCAGTTGGCCATCCCCATCTTTTGGATGAGACGGTAATAACCAAGGTCCGTGTCACAGTAGGTGTTGGCACATGAAAGAACCCTCCCTGCTCTACAGCCAGCAGTGCCGAGCACAGGCAAAATATGTAGCCCTTCACCAGCACATGGTGACGTTTCCATATGAGTGAAATATTCTTGAGTGGGACATTAAACAACAATACCATACCTTACTGAGACAGGATTTATCATAATTATATATGTACATGTAGTATAAAACTAAGTAGAGAAACCTTTTTTTTTTTCATTTACAGTCAAATCTTGTTGATCTGGGAGTAAATACATGTACATGAAATTCTTATGAAAATTACGGGGAATAGACTCTCCAAATGCTATGTACAATTTAGTTACAGTGCAACGAAGAAGGTATTTTACTATTTTGACTTTTCTTACCCCGTAGAAAAGTCAAAATAGTAAAATGCCTTCTTCATTGCACTGTAACTATCTGCAATTATAAATGTACATTTTGAACAGTCATCCAGATACAGTACAGTTGGTCTATAAAGAAGTCAATGGGAATTGACTTTTGACTATTTTACAGGCATCCTTTGTTTAAAGCATCAGAATTTACTATATACTGTAAATCCAGTAATATTCGCGAATATTTTATTTTGGCGTAATTACGCGAGAGTACTAACTCGCGAAAATAAAATCCTCGCTAAATATACTAACCTGATATTAAAGTGCATCAAACAATACAAACTTCTAACTTAAATTCGAACACGCGAAAATATAGTATCGCGAATAGTTACATGACCATTGATTCGCTAAAATAAAGTTCCGCGAAAATTTCGTGATTTTATTCCTCTTTGTTATAGCACTGAATTCACTTTAAGCCAATTCGTTATAGACCGACTCTACTGTACATTATTTTGATACCTGACAATTTTAAAGTGCTAATTTCAATTATCTCCTGTCTGTATTAAGTCCTGGATCATGTATGCTTATCATAGTAACGTTTGAGATTGGGATGTCATCGTAAAATTACGGGCAACTACGATGATCACTTGACAGCTATTGTAATCTACCTTAATGGGTCCTCACACACAGGTTTCATTGTACCTCCTTCCTATAAAGACTGCTTTTGTTGTGGCTTTAGAGGGCCTCATATATAGGCATCACTGTATCTCCTTCCTATAAAGACTGCTTTTGTTGTGGCCTTAGAGGGCCTCATATACATTTTCATTGTACCTCCTTCCTATAAAGACTGCTTTTGTTGTGGCTTTAGAGGGCCTCATATATAGGCATCACTGTACCTCCTTCCTATAAAGACTGCTTTTGTTGTGGCCTTAGAGGGCCTCGTATACAGGTTTCACTGTACCTCTTTCCTATAATAACTGTTTTTGTTGTTGCCTTAGAGGGGGTATTTGTATACAGTCATCACTGTACCTCCTTTCTTTAAAGGCTGCCTTTGTTATGTCGTTAGAGGGGGGGTCTTTGTATACAGGCATCACTGTACCTCCTTTCTATAAAGGCTGCCTTTGTTATGTCCTTAGAGGGGGGTCTTTGCATACAGGCATCACTGTACCTCCTTTCAATAAAGGCTGCTCGTGTTATGTCCTTAAAGGGGGTATTTGTATACAGGCATCACTGTACCTGCTTCCTTTAAATACTCTTTTTGTTATGTCCTGAAAGGGTTATTTGTACATGTATACAGGCATCACAGTACCTCCTTTCTATAAAGGCTGCTTTTGTTCTGTACCTTGAGGGTCTTTATATTTAGGTTTCACTGTACATCTAAATCCTTTGGACAATGTTTCCTTTTGCTCATTTTAAAAGATAAATGAAGTATTTTAATGTGCAAGTCATGAGAAGGAGAACTTATGTCTGCATCAAGATTCATTATAAACTCATTACTGTAATTCTGAAGGAGAGTCAGTAGAGAGTAAAAGTTCCTTATAGATTGGTCTTCTTGTTTGCCATTGGACTTGGTTCTCATAATATCTGGTTCTTATATTGTAGTAGTGGGCTGGTAAGAGCATTGTGCTATCATGAATCTTCTTACCATTGGTTTCTACAGTGAAACTTGTATATGGTATGTGACACGGCGTGCCATCATGGCTTGGTTGATTAATATGGTAAATCTGTAAATAGCAGATGAGAGATACGTCCCCCTTGTCGCATAGCTAATCCTGACCTCTCCTTTTCTTGTTTATGACCATCACCGATTGTGACATTCTTGTATTCGAAAATTTGTAACATGGCAGGTGCCGCGCGTGGAGCAGGAGTTGCTTACCCTTCCGGAGCACCTGAACTCCCCCTGGTTTATGGTTGGGGTTCGTGTTACTTATTTTTCGTGTCTTGTTGTGTTGATAGCTATTTGTGTTGTCTCTTTTTTGTTTGGCCATGATTTCGTCTGCCTTTGGATTTTTGATTTATTGATTCCCCCTTGGTATCTTCTACAGTCAACTTTTGTATAAAATGATCTCCTTAGGGGTACACAAAAACTGGTCTTTATAGCGTGACTGTCTTTATATAGAGGTTGATTTGAACACAAAATATACTATTTGGGACAGCAAAATGGACTTTGTGAGCAGGTGGTCTTTAAATACAAGTGGTTGCAGGAGCAGGTTTTACTGGATATGGACAACTTTACCAATGTGACGAAGTTTGTCAGTGTAATTGTCAAAATGTGGCTTCTGTCAGTTTTTGTAATATGAGAAAGTTGGTAAAGTTTGCTATTGTACTTTTCTGTACCCGACATCTGTCAATTTTAGTTCTGTGGTTGCTAAGGAAAACTATCCCATCCTCCTATCTACTTCCCTAGAATGGGGTCTCCACAGCCAGGGAAAGTATAACATAACCACCATATAATGACAGAAATTTTGTTTGTATGTACATGTAAGGCAGTGCCGCCATGGCCTAGTGTTTAGTGTGTTCAACTTTGAGTCAACAGGTCTGGGGTTCGAGCGCAAGTCACAGTATGATCAACCGTCTTTCGGATGAGATAGTATAAACCAAGGTCCCATTCCATAGTACCGTAGGTGTTGGCACATTAAAGAACCCTCCCTGCTCTATGGTCATACATGTAAGTGCCAAGCATAGGCAAAATTTGTCGCCCTTCAAGGCACAGGGTGACGTTTCCATGTAAGTGAAAGTTTCTTGAGTGGGACGTTAAACAATGATACAACCAACCAACCAACATGTAAGGCTAGTGGTCCTGTCCTTGTTAGTATCTGGCTACTATCTATTTCTGATATGTGATCAAGTTTGCCAGTGTAATTTCAAAAAAGCAAGTCGACTTGATGTATGTTCTTTGTTGGTTTCTCCTTGACTACTTTAAAGTACTGGCCACCATATGACTGAAAATTTGTCAAGCAGAGCATAAAAAACAACAACAACAAAATAACAAAAAACACAGATAATAAAGAAATTAGTTATGTACAGTCTAACCTGCCTTAGCGACTCACTGAATTCAAGGAAAACCTGTCTTATGTGACCTAAATGAGTGGTTCCCACAATAGTTTTTTCCTATATAAATCACCTGAATTAAGAGACCACCTGTCATATGTGACCCTTTTTGCTTCTTCCCTTGGACGGTTTCTTAAAACAGGTTTGACTGTAATTAAAAGTATCTTGTATGTAAAGAATACTGAATTAGAATAAAAAATGTTTACTGTAAATGATTCATGCTTGATGTTCATATTCACTGGATTATGTTGAAACCAAAGGGGAATGATATTTTCCTTCAAATAAACTGGGTGTTCAAAATAAACGGGCTAACGCAGTAATAAAGTTTTCTAATAGGAAAAATAAACTCATTTCAAATCAAGCGGGATTTCAATATTTATGGGTTCAGTATAAGTGGGTTACACTGGGTAAGATCTCCTTTAAGAGTTTAAATAATAGACTATCATAGTGTTTGTCTCTTCTTCTATTTTCCAGACCTTGAAAAATGATCCACTCTTGTACAAGGAAAGGAAGTTGTTTATGTATTTCTTCAGTAATCCAGTGCGACTAAAACAGCTGTGTAGTGAGATGATGTCAAGACTACAGGCGCAGAAATTAATGTGATATAACAGCTTGAAGTAGATGGCACAATTTAAGGTACTGCAAATTTTGCACTGCATCTGTTGCTGTTAAAAAAAAACAGCTGTGTAGTGAGATGATGTCAAGACTACAGGCGCAGAAATTAATGTGATATAACAGCTTGAAGTAGACGACACGATTAAAGGTACTGCAAATATTGCACTGCATCTGTTGCTGTTAAAAAAAACAGCTGGGTAGTGAGATGATGTCAAGAATACAGGCACAGAAATTAATGTAATATAACAGCTTAAAGTAGATGATGATTAAAGATACAGCAAATTATACACTGCATATGTTGCTGTTTAAAAAATACAGCTGGGCACTAAGATGATGTCAAGAATACAGACAAAAATTAATGTATTGTAATTATAGCAAACAACTTGAAGTAGATAATAGGATGAAATGGACAGAATACTATGTACTGGTGTTCAGAATACAGGACTAAAAGTAACTGCCAATGTTTCTGTTATACAATACAGCTGTGTAGTGAGATGTTGTTAAGAATACAGGACTAAAAGTTGATGCCAATATACCTGTTATAGAATACAGCTGTGTAGTGAAATAAATGATGTCAAAAATTCAGGAATAAAATTCCATGTAAATATTACTGTTATGTAGAATACAGCTGTGTAGTGAAATAAATGATGTCAAAATACAGGAATAAAAGTTGATGTCAATATTCCTGTTATGTAGAATACAGCTGTGTAGTGAGAAGTTGTCAAGAATACATGACTATAAGTTGATGCCAATATACGTTATAGAATACAGCTGTGTAGTGAAATAAATGATGTCAAAAATACAGGAATAAAAGTCGATGTCGATATTCCTGTTATGTATTATACAGCTGTGTAGTGAGAAGATGTCAAGAATAGAGGAAAAAAAGTTTGATGCCAATGTTCTTGTTATAGCAACAGATTTTGATAAGGGTACAGTAAATGTTTACATTCCTGTTTTTAAAAAAACAGCTGTGAAGAAGATAAAATTAAGATTACAATGTATATACCCAGGAGATACAGCCGTGTATTGAGATAAAATCAGAATTAAAGGCACAGAAGAAAATGTGATTGTTTTTACTTTCCTGTTATAAAAAACAACAGTGAATTGGATAATATCACAATGATAGACATAGAAGATTCTGTCTGAATACATTATTCCTGTTTTTTTTAACAGAATACAGTTGTGAAGTGAGATAATGTTAAGATTAGACACACAGGAGACAATGTAACATTCGTTTTCCTATATAGAATATTACTTTACTGTTTCTATTTATAGAATGCAATTATGTAATGATATAATTTTAAATTAGAAATTGATATTATTGACCATTTTCCTGCTATTGAGTTTGTTATGAGATGATGTCAAGATTATAAGACACTGAAGTTTAGATATATGTTCCTGTTATAGAAAACTGTTACCTAGTGAGATAATATAAAGATAATGGGAGCAGAGGTCAATATACATGTAGATCTTATTTTCCTGTTGAAGAATGCAGCTGTGTAGTGGGATAGTATTTTCCTGTTAAAGAATACAGCTGTGTAGTGGGGTCGTATTTCCTTGTTAAAGAAAACAGCTGTGTAGTGAGATGGTATGAAGATTACAATGTACAGGAATAGAGCTATAATAAATGTAACACGGAAACTCATGAGTTTGTTGTATGATACAGTTTGTAGTGAGAGGAAGTCAGTACTTTAGGTATAGGAGATTACATAAGTATTAGATTTTTTCAATAACAAAATAATGAAATAAGCTCATTATCAGTCTGGTTTTATTTGGTGTTATTGAAAAATTATTCTTGATCTCAAAAAATGAATATGGCATGTTTTAGACAAAGCTTAGTGATGGATTACTTAACTGTTAAGAAACTTGATTGACTTGGTATAATTAATCTGAGAAAGGAGGCTGTCTCCTTTGTAAGTCTTGAGTAGTATAGAATAATGGCCGACCAACTGAATTTTCAAGTGTTGGCTTTCTCTGGATGAGATGGTAATGGTATTCAGCTGAGATTCTATTGCAATATTTTACACAAAACAATGCAGTTTCTTTATTGCTAGGGAATGTCCATTTCTCAAGAATGATAATTCAGATATCTTATTTTACCTTTGGTTGGTTTTTTTTTGGGGGGGGGGGGGGGTGTTGGTTGGTTTTTTGTTTTTGTGCCCACGGATGCCTTTAAACACCTATTTCATTCTATTCCGTTTGAACCGATTAATTGGAAAGATTCTTACATGCACTGCTTAAAATACAGCAAATTTCAAAAGAAGAAGTGAAATGAAATAAACTTTATATGAAGATTTATTTTGTCAATTTCACAATAGTTGCTGATGAATAAGCCGAGAGTTATAACACTGTGCCCGAAAAAATGTATGACATTAACCAGTCAGACAGTAGGATGAGCTAGACCTATAGGACTGACATAATATACTAAGTAATAAACTTGGGGTTTATAAAACTGAAAATAACATTTTTTTAATTTTTTGGTATTATTTTCGTCAATTTATGATGCTCACTAGAAAAAAAAGAAGCCTTAGCTTTGCTTGAGGTAGGCCTACCTAATTCCTAGACCTATTCAATGCACCTAGTGTTTCCTGGTATAAACTCGGCTCAAATATTTGGCATCGTTAAGTATTTTCAACAGTTTCTAAATAATGTTTGGACGCAAAATAATATTTTAGATAAATATATCTACTGGTCGATATGCTAATCACAGTAGATAAAGTCTGAAAAATGAATAATATCTACTAATCTGGAGAAATACACTGCAGAAACATTAGTGTCAAGCTTGCGAGCGGGGCGGTTATGTAAAATACAAGTTCACATCTCAACATAGATTTTAACTTATAAAATAAACATTAAATCCAACAAGACGATAAATGCCAGCGGCTGATCTTCCTAACGTTTACATTACTGCCCTTTATTAAATTTGATTACATGACCAAATATGTAATTTTAAGGTTCTAGGACAATTACAAAGCGACATTTCTGAGATCACATATATACATATACATTGCAGGAAATCCCTGCACAGGAAGAGGTGCAAATCCAGAATTTTTCCCTTGAAAGGGGAGAGGGTGGGTAAAAGAAAAATCAATTAATTAGCATTTAGACATAATTGACTGATTACCAATATACAATGTTACAGTACAGAAGAGGAAAGCGTTGAAAGACAGGTACCTATATATACGGCAACTAATCTGATTTGCCATTTATTGGTTTGACCAGGAGACAACATCCTCCAGACGTTTAGGCTAGTTTTTGTTCATTTTTAATAAATCATGCTGTATATATGTTGCAAATACTAGGTAATTGGGTATTAAAACCTCTATCCAATTCTAGACCCCTATCTCTATATCCACACATTGAGAATTCTATCATCAAACCTTGACCTTTGTTCTGTACCTAGGTGAGCAGAGAGAGTTCATCTATTGTAGCTCTGTACCTCGCTTGTTAACATTGCATCGTCTGAAGCACTAGAAAAACCAATTGCCCATCAAAGGAATTTTCACAACATAAATTGTTTTATAATTTTTTAAAAGATAAGAAAAATAAGACACTTCATTTACTGTTGTTGATTTTATTTTTCTTTCTAATGTTTTCTTAAATGGTAGAAGATCTTTTTCATTTGTTTTAAGTAATCTGTGTGCAGAACCGTCGTCATTACAGAAACAGTTTGATTAAAATAAAATTCTTTATTGCATCCTTGTGTATACTTCATACACCAAATGTCTACAGTTTAAAAATTGAATGTCAAAATATGCCCCAGCTAATGGCTAGCGAGTTCACTTTCTGATAGTTGCCATGGGTTTGAATCCGTGCCGCCCCACGATTAGCTGTCCCTATTTTTGAATGAGAGAGTAAAAGTCCAGGTGTTAGTGAATGTCGGTAGGTAAAGTAAACCTCATTGCTCAATGGTCATAAGTGTAGAGCATTGGCCAAATGTATTGCCCTTCACCGGCATGCCATGACATCTCCTTTTTAGTGAAAGTGGGCAGTTAATCAGTACAACCAAACTAACCAACACGAAATTAGTGTCAAATGAATAAACTTCTTTGTGTCTGTTTTAAATTTTCACCCTTTCTATACTGTAACAAATTGCGTCGGTAATCCCCCTTCGATCACCTCTCATCGGATTGCTGGAGTGATTGAGACGTGTTAAGCATGGTTAGCACAATCAAGCATAGTTGAATGAGAAAATCATTGTTTTTACCAACACAGGGGCAAATAATGGTAGGGACAAATAATACTGTATATATGCAGGGTTATAATCGCCCTGTGTTGTTTTCACCCTAATGCAATTGTAAGCAGTTTTGCCCTGTTTTAAATTCACCCAGTCTCATCATTGTTCTATTTAATGAACTTACCATTTTGAATTCGCCCAGTTTTGAATTTGCCCACTGAAGAAAGGGGCAAAAATAAAACGGGGGCGAAAATTTCCTTGTATACAGTAAGTCTGAAAATATTTACTTAGTAGTTAGTTAATTTCATTTGCCAAATTTCCTTAATCTTCATTTTGTTTTTTTTAAGTTTTCATTATACATCTAGATATAAGACCAGCATTCATCCACGATTACTTAATTTATACACAGCGCATACACAAACCAGGATGATGCACTTCAACAGTTTGTATTATTGTGTTCCCTTACCCTACCAGGGATAAAATACTTGGCTGTATACCAGGATATAATGTCAACAGCAAGGCAGGGTTTCAATCACTTGATTTTTTTTTTTCATGCCACGGATATTGCTTACAAATATATTTGTTGACATTTCCTAATTCGATAGCTGTATGTAGATTTACTATAACACTTGATTAGCAACCAGCAATGCTAACACATTCCTCATTGTTTCCGAAGTTATCTCATATCATTTCACAAGGAGCTTTTTACAGAGATATAAATGATATTACCCTTCCATAACTAACTTGCACACGTAACTTACATAATATCTTACCATTCACAACAACGAAATGATTCTATTTCTGGTTTGTAAATAATTTGTGTGATTTTACCTGAAAAGACTTAGCAATTTACTTTTGTCAAACTATCTTCAATAAATTCTCCAGGGAGAGAGATACAAGTAGTGATAATGATTGCTCTATGATCGTTCTTTGTATAAGATATGCCTTACATAATTCGCGTCTCCTTCAAACTTTTCAAATATGACATGCACTGGAGCAATCTTTTCAATTCTTTGGAAAACATTATGGTCTCACATTTGGTTTCGTTATTTATATAACTTAAAACGTGGGACAATTTATACTCTATAAATCTGCGAAACACGAAGTTTATTAAAAAGCATAAACTGGCCAAAGTTATGTTATATCGTATAACAATGGTAACTTTGTTAATTAACTTTATTCCTTATAATTCTTTAATGAATTCTTCCAAATGAAATATTGAAAAATGTTGATTTTCGGACTTAAAAAAGATCTTAGGGCCAAAGACTTCTGAAAATGCAAATAATTCTTAATCAGATTAGTCCATGG
>JACSZP010003328.1:0-25801 GCA_016161895.1 Pinna nobilis | reverse complement strand
TTTCATCATGACGCATTCCTTCTTTATCAATAACAATAATTTAAAATAAAAATAAGTTACGTTTCATCAGTAAAATGTCCAGGTCTTTAGCACAGAGATAAAAATAGAAAAATAAAAAGTATTGCAAAAATTATCTCTCTCTCTTAAATTCATGGGTAAAACTATACTACATCTGATTTTCTACCTCCAAATTGAGGAAAACATGAAGAGGTTGGAAACATTTGTTTACCATTTTATCATTTATTAACTTTCCGGCAGAAAATCTGTGAAAAATTGCAAGACGTTTTCGGTCTCGGGACGTTGTTTGGGATCATATTGCCAACATTGCTTTATGAGGGCCATCCAGTCATCAGGTGGTTTCTGTTCAAACGACATGGAGGGGCGTAGTCCTCCCTGAATGGCCTTCTCCAGTGTGCCAAACAGTTGCTGTTGTATGTGGTCTGCTGCGTCAATCCCATACCAAATCTCCCAAAGAATAATGGCCAGTGCATATATATCTGCCTTCCTGTTGTATATTTCAGTTTGCAGAAGTACTTCCGGTGCCATGTAAGCTGGTGTTCCAACGGAAGTACCAGTGATGAACTGCTGTGGTTTTGTCAGTCCAACATCTGTCAACTTAATGTTAGGCCGCTTCTTTTGACTTCCGGCGATCTGAAATAATCAAAGGTACATCTCATTTATTTGAGGTTATTTCTCCAGTAAAAGAATGTTTTGGGAATGTTAATTGTTGTTGGAATGTTGACCGTACCACAAAAGAACTTTTCGCTCATATGAAGATGCCTTCAAATGCCGTTTTAGATATTCCATTTATTATCATTTCTCGGTGCTTTAGGACATGTTATACCTAGGGTCGTTTTCATTATTTAAGTATTGTTATAAAGGGACGCCATTTATTTGATACGAAACGATCGACCCGCAAACTTTACTTTAAGTAAAAACCAGCTGCAAATTAATCGGCTCTCAGATTCGAACCCAGGGCATCCCACACAAGAGGCCAATGCTGAGAGCACTAGTCTGCCGTCGCGATTGAATGTAACTGCACTATTGGATTATGTAACTGTTCAGAAACAGCGAAAAACTCACGATACTACAACAGATTTAGTGATATTCATACCAAAATGTTCTCAAGCTTTAAGTCTCGATGAACCAGATCCTTTTTGTGAAGGTACGATAGCCCGTGACATATCTGGGTGGCAATGTGAGCCATTTCTTCCATCTGTTCTACTTGGATTGAGTAGAGTTTTCCACACTTTGCGGGATTATTGTAATCCTCATTGATGACCCTTTCCTTTAATGTTCCATTACAGTACTCGATGACCATAATCCAATAGAGCTCTGGCTTTCGTTTGCCTGTGTCTTCTTTCACGGTAGACCCAAAGTACCGCACAATATTAGGGTGATCTAAGTCCCTGAAATAATAAAAGAGAAACTGTGTCTCCTTGTCTGAAATGTGTTTTAATAATTCATATAATTATATTACAATTTAAGCAAACTTTGGGAAGGAAATTTTCTCGGATCTTTACTTTATCGAAACAGTATTTTAATTAATTTTTCCCGATTATTTTCAGTTTAGAATTTTAAACAAACTTAAGTAAACAGATGTAAATTATCTCGCGCGTAATTACATTTTGGCGAAAACGAACGACATCGAAAACAAAATTGCAGTTTACAGGATAAATATTATTATCCTCTTACCCCGAACAGAATAATCCACCTATTTACCTGTTCTGAGACTTCTCTGTCTCGCTTCACACGTGCTTGTCTCGAACCGTCTGATGTTACATACCATATACAGTGTACTTGCCATACTATTGACGTGATTCGTCCGCTTGTCGGGTGTTGCACATATAGATATATTTATGATTTTGAAAATGCTTTAGTTTTGGATGAAAGAAAAATAATCAACCACCACTTTGTACAGGTACAGGCAAACCTCTCTCATGGCAGATATTTGCAGCTCAGCAAGCTTCGTCGTCAACTGTAAATATTTAACATTCGGATGAGATTTCCCTGTCCCTGTGCAAAGTGGTGATAGATTTTATTAATCTTTTTTATTAACAAACCTCATTGTCCTGTTCTCCAAGAGGACCTCGGAGACGGTGTTCTCTCGGAGACGGTCTTTCGCTATTTTCAGCGCCACTTCCTGTTCGGTACTTCCTATGCTAACTTTTGCCTTAAACACCTCTGCAAAGCTTCCTTTCCCGAGGAGATCTTCCCTAGGGTTGTAATGTAGATCCCTTAGTCTGTAGTCCATTTCCATGATCTTCTTAACATAAAACATGTCTAATTCTCCTTGCAGAAGATTTGCCTGGGGCAGGTACTTCGGGAAAACATCTCGAAGATTGGTGGCGGCATTCGAAATTTCGTCTCGTAGGGTGTTCATAAGTTGCCGATCTGCAGACAGAAATTCGGGTATCTTTTTAGCAATTGTGTCAATACCTTTCAGAAACTTGCCTATGAATTTCGATAATTTTACTTCCAGTTCATGACCAGCAAATATTGACTCTATATATATCGCTGTTAGTTCTTGCATTTTGGTCTGTTTGTCTTCGGCTTTATAAGATCTACATATGTCTTTGAGTCTCCTTTCATTGGTATCCAGCCCCCCAGCACCGCTTACAACTCCCCCTATGCTGTTTACTTTGTCTGCTTCTTGTTTCCCCATTGGTCCCTTGTTAGCCTTTTGCCAGAGCTGTTTCACTGGAGCTTGCTTTTTCATGGACTTGTGCAGGTCGGTTACGGCACGACAATCCCCATCCATCAGAGCTCCTGTTGAAGGGAAAATTAACAAAATAATTTCAAGTGTAAAAGGAATACATGTACTCGAAAATCAAAGTCCTAAGAAACATGCCAAGTTGAGGAATAACAACAATCTCAATATGGAAATCAATCGCAAATCCCTAATGGGATGGGACCAGGTGTCCGGAATGAGTCAGCGTCCTCTGTTGCCATGCCACATCCGTCGCAAATGTTTCACGAAAATCCTACTAGTCTTGTTAAATATCGATCTGAGTTTAAAAATGTCATCTGCTCTTGATGTTGGGAAATTTAGCAAAGTAGAATTTTATCATTTAGTTTGAAAACATTTCGAAATGATATGTGTCATTGAATACTTTTAAGTCTAAGAAGATATACTATGTTTTGTATTTTCTAATATATTAGTGATTTCAAGCACTCACCCTCAATCTCTGTGATCTGGGCTTCATACATTTCACAGTCGTTTTGGAACTTTTTTACAATCTTTTCCCGGATTTGGTCCACTACTGTGTCCTTCATGTCCCATAGATCAATCTCATCTGAAATGATATGGCCAATAATTTCACTAGCGTCACGAGCTATCAGCTTCCAGTCTTTCGAAGATCTCGTCTTCGCGCACTTATCTTGTGGTATGTTGAACACTCTGGCCGTAAACTCTCTTGACCTCAGTTTGTCTGCTATTTGTCGGAAAAGTTTGATTTCTTCATTCTTTATTAGTTCTCTCATCTCCTCTATAGTTCTCCTAGAATTCCTCTCAAGAACATCCATTCGCCTTCTGATATCTTCGATTTCGTCCTGTTTATTTTCCATGCCCGTCGCCGCTTTCATTCGTGCGACCTTTAATGTGTACGTCGCTCTTTTGAGAATTTGGGATTGGAATCTGTAAAAAAAAAAAAAAAAAATTATGAAACGTAGAGATGACAAAAGTGCCACGGGACTTTCGGAAAGCTTAGTCCGATACTATACGATGAGTAAGTCATGATTACTATCTAAACCTGAATAACAATTGTGAATTCCACAGATGGTGGAACCAAGTGTCGGGGAGGAATAAGTTTTCCCTCTTTGTTACTCACACTCTGCACAATATCAATATTCACTGAAAGGGCAAGCAAAGAGATAAGTTTATGAGATTGATTTTAAAAGTCCTAACTGGCAAAAGGGGATATTCATATCTTACATGAATGTTATTTTACTCTGGCATAACAAAACTAACCGTGAAGTAGAGAGTTGATTATACTTCTTTGATTTATAATAGTTGAGTGTTAGATAAAATTTTAATACTGATACATCTCACGTATATTTCTTAGGGTGATAAAATGCTGTCTATTTATTCCCCTGCCAAAGAATTTGAGAATGAGGTAGTATAAAGGACATTTGAGACTGTTAGTCCCGTATGATACTAACTCGGAAAAATAATTGTCGAACTTGAACACATCAGCACGTAATATTTTGTTACCATAATTAGGCCACCAATTACCACCAATTTAGGTCATTTGGCTCTAGGAATGAAATAAACATTGGACCACGAAGAATATCATATTCAAATTAAGACATTAAGTATATTGTCACTTACGAACNNTGTGTTTTCTTGTACCTGTAGTGTCCAAAAAGCTTATTTCTCATACTGGCAGGAAACAGCCTCTGGATTCCGTTTCTCAGGACGTTTTTATACTCTGGTAATCTTGTGCCATACTGTAATCCATTCAGGGCCTGCAAAATAAAAACATTTAGAGTATTAGAAAACTTTTCAATCATCATTCCAATGATCAAATTTATTATCGAGTTCGCCATGGTCTAGTAGTTAACGTGTTCCAATTGACCGTAAGACAATTCGTGTCTTTAGGGTGAGGTAGCGAGGTACCGTGTCACATTAGGTGTCGACAGTTAAAGAACTCCCCCTGCTCTATGGCTATGAAAGCCGAGCATAGGCAAAAATTCACCAGCACACGTTGACGTCTCCATATAGCTGAAAGATTCTTGAGTTGGTAGTTAAACAATAAATCAACCAAACAACTTATTACACTTATTGTCAATTTGCAGCAGGAATAGATAAATGTGCCGTCACCTAGTGTCTTTATTACTTATCCCTCTGAATTCAAAAGATTGCTCAGACTCGAGCTTATAATCAAAGAGAGCCAAACAAATTTGGTTGGCTTTTCTTGTTATCTAACGTCCTGCTCAATGATCTTTCACTTGTATAGAGACGTGACTGTGTACCGGTGAAGGACAACAAATCTAACATTTGCTCTACACGTATGACCGTAACGTGCTAACACCTACTTTGACACAGCACCTGGGCTTTTACTGGGACAGCCAACTGCACCGTGGTTCGGGCTCGATATTGGCATATATAAGACAACGACTTAAATATGTACACACTTAGTATATGACCTTACACTTATGTTAGTGTTAAGAGAATTGTACACACCTCTCTTACAGACATGAAGAATATGTTATCGTCTTTCAGTCCGGGGTAGCACTGCTTAAGTTTGAAGGCAGTTCTATGTTTAACTTCCTCCACGTCACGTTTGTCCACACTATCTATCTTGTTACCAATAAATATGGTGGCTGCAGGATTGAAATCTTCATCACCTGAGTTGACCACGGTTCTCAGAAAGTCACGCAACTAAAATAGAAACAAGCATTGGTGAAAAATAGGCTTGACGTCTTGTAAGAGAATGCTTAGATATACATGTATAGGTATTTCAGAGCACCAACTGTTTATACAGGTATCATACTATTGAATTCTAATTTTTCACTCTTTAATTCTAGGAAATTTCAAAACGACCGGCTAAAATATAAGACAAATGCCCTTAAATTAAATGAGCAGACAATCAACTGATTTGATCATTTACAATAGAATTTCAATGACTCATTGATAACACACACACACACACACACACACATATACATACACACACACATACATGCATGCATGCATGCATACATACATACATACATACATACATACATACATACAAAGATACATACATTTATTTTACGGATTCCTACATGAATTCTTACTTTCATGTCCTGTTTTAACTTACTCTTCCTTTGTTGACTCCCCCAGCAGACGCCATGTTGACAATATATATTGAACCAAATGACTTTGTGAGATACTTTTCCACATATCTCGTACGTTGTCGACTCTCTCCTATACCCGGACTATCCACTATGACAATGCCATCCTGGAATACGAAATATTGAGAGATGCTTATTAACGTCAGTCTTACGTAAAAGGGGGTATAACAGACCTATTTTTGAAATTGTCTGAAAGAAATAACAAATAAGAAATTAACAAACATTTTACGAGATAGATTATTGTTAGGTAATATTTAGACATAATACAATGCATTGTTTGTTTTTTCTTCTAATACAATTATCTAAAGTATACGTGTTACAGTGGTGACTACTCATATTGAACTCTGATATATTGAAATCCCGCTTACTTGAAATGATTTTCATTTCCCGGATAAATTACTTTTATAACAGTTTTAACTCAGTTACTTTGGAAAATCTTGTTTATTATTATTTGTTCCATTCCTCCTATACACCAAGGATCGACTGTTTATCTGTGTCGTTAAAATATCTTAAAATACCCTTAAGTGCCCTGATGCTTTGTATATCATTCTCCTTCCTTCATTTAAAAAGTTTCCCACTCCTCTATAGATTATATTGAAATTAGCATTATTTAAATTAAGAGTTACGTACAACTTATCTCCCTTTAAACACCAGTATTGTAGAGTAAAACCAAAAGTCCGAATCTTCGAGTCGGTTCTCTATAAGTTCCGAAGAAAGGGTGATATAATACACTGCAGGTACCATTTATTCGGTTCAGTTTCCTGGTCTAAAATTAATGGACTATTGGGATTTAATTCAGTGTCAGTGATTAATTTTATTCAATGTCACTTGAGTGAGACTTTCCATTCCGTTCGTAAAAGACAGTAAGATTGATGCCCCTTGTCACAGAAGGTGTCGGCGCATCAAATACGCCATTTACCAATGGTCCTAAGCGTCGAGTGCACGTGAACATTTGAAGCCCCAATCGGCTTTCGATGACGTTACGTGAATGACCAAGTGTCAAGTGTAGGTCAACATTTAGAGCCCCAATCGGATTTCGATGACTTCACCATATGAATGAAACATCCTAGCTGGACGTTAACTAATTACCCCTATTGTCACATTTAAGCGGGCCCTTTTCAATAATTGGAAAAGTTCATTTTGAAAATTCAGGGATCTGTAAGTTAAACAGCTTTACTAACACCAGCATAACAAAATCCCGAGTTACCTCCAGCATCGGGAGGGGCATGTAAATTTCTATCCTCTCATAAGGGTTATCATCTGTGTCTGGGTCAACATAGCAGATTCGTTGTCTTAGTTCCTCGATGCCTTTCCCATTGGACAGATCGAGGATTTCCGGAGCTCTTTTTTTCCCGTTTGAGCGGTAGTGACAGTAGGCATTTTTCTTTCCGTTCTTGCTCTTTCGTATTTCACATATAGTCTGGGAACAGCTCAGCTGACCTGTAGGCAGGATGTCAACTTCTAATAGCAGATTGATAAAGGCGGATTTCCCAGCACCAGTCTCTCCTGAAGAAAAATTAAGAAGTAGCAAGAAATATACGAAATTCCAAGTCCTCCAGAATACAGAAAAAGGAAACAATAAATAAAGGTTCGACTTTATATTAAAAAAGAGATGACGCTCACAAACGCGATTAAATCAGTTGTGGGGAAGGAGGCATCGTCCCCCGTCTGCTTCCTTTTCCAATTTTAAATTTTCAATGAAAATTATGTAAAATGGAAGGACGTAAACGTAATTCAGTTTGCCACAAGTTCAGAAAAAATGTATTCAGTGAAACAGTCGTTGGTAAATGTTATGGCACTGAGATGTATATTTTGTAATATTCCTTCTACATGTATATTTCTCAAATGAAAAGATATCAGAGTCAAATTAAAACTTATGAACAGGTATTTTTGAAAGACAAAGTTTGATTTGTTGAATAATATTCCTACAAACGTGTAAGGGTTCTTCACATTAATGAAGATCATTACAACAGCATATGTAAAGACCAGAATACATGTTAAGGCGAGCCTGTCTCGAGATATCGTCCAAGCCCAGGATAAAAATGGGTCACGTATGATAGTAAGTCAGTCTCTCAATTCAGGAAACATACATTTAGGTCACATAAGACAGGTAGTCCTTTAAATCAGTCGGTCACTTATGCATATTATACTGTACATCAACTGGAAGAAAATGAATAGGACTGAATGAAACGAGCGTGAACATCTTATTTTACTGCACCTGCAACTAAAATTGTACATTCTCTGCTATCTAACTCATTTTTCCATTGTTCCATTGACTTGTGAAGATCTGGAAATGCCTGGTATAGGACTGCCTGGAATGCCTTCGGCAAGTCTTTACAAAACTTCTGGATTTCATCGTATTTATTTTTAAGTTCCTGTCTATTTTTGTGGTCAACAGCAATGGCATCAAGTAGTCCGGCACCAGGGTCGTCATCTTGCTGCGAGAAAGAGAATCATGATTTTAATTTCGTTCAGTCTTTTTCTATAAAGAGAGTCTTATCTTTATTCGGCGTAGATACTTTAAACTTTCAAATATACAGGCAAAGAACTGTAACTGATATCAGAACTGCTATAACGAGTTAGGCAAACACAGACCCCTGGATACTGTGAATCCGGTTTTATTGGCGAAATTTTTATATTCGTGTAATAACACGGGAGCACTTAATCGCGAAAATAAAGTTCTCGCCTAATATACTGACCTGAAATTTTAAAACATGCACCTCAGAACATAAGCTATAATACCTGAAAACATGCGAAAATATAGTGTCGCGAATAAATACATCAATACCGATTTGCCAAAATAAAGTTCCGCGAACTTTTCTGGATTTACAGTATATCATGGGGTGGGATCAGGTGTCTACAAGGGGTTAATGTGTCCTATCGATCGGTCAAAACATTCAAGAGCCCTTGATTACTAAACGGTTTAATCTTGGTCAATCAGTAGTCCTTTGATAAACGATTTGATTGATCCAAATGCAGTTTACATCTAATATGCACCAAGAAGTGTAAATCGATTGAATAATTTCAATTTAATGGCGTTGTAAGATTCACTTATGCAATGCGCATTTCAAGATATTATCCACATTTAAATGATGACAATAAATAAAATATTCTATTAACCGTATTTTAAGGGGCCCCAGTAAACGAACGCAAATTTTGTGATATCCCTACTCGTTTGTCGATCTTGCAATGACATAGTAAACCCATTGAATATGTTTAATGTTTTGTTCTGTTTGTTTACACACGAGAAGATGTCTATTAAAATGCAGACTTTACAGAATAAAGAACTAAACCACCACTCAATATAGCATTTACTTTATACTGGGACTCATGGTATTTAATCTTCAAACCCGGAAGATGCTTCCTTAATATGCCTATTTGTAAGTGACCAGACAAGCTATAATACAAGATGACGAATGAGGGTACCTTGTATTTTGCTGATTATAAATGCAGTTTAATTCCAGACAATTTTAGTTAAGCATCGGTTTTAAACTCTTTTTCTAAAGAGGTGAATGGTTAAGTATTTGTAAACAACACACGCTACGAAATTAGACAAGTACCTACAACTGCTCAGGCCTTTATTGAGGGGGTGATCATCTGTAAAAGTGGAGTACTTACATATTTACTATAGCCATGTTTGTTTTAGAGAGAGATCGTGTGCAAACGAATTGAATCAATTAAAAATCCACAAGAAGAGTATAAGGTAACACATGACAATGTATGTTTGTGTAATGGGACATTCACGCAGACATACAAATTGTATTATCAGCGCTAAATCAAGGTCGACAGAAGAGAGTTATCCGGAAACTGGAATACCCATTTTTAAAAATGTGATGAGTTATTTTTCCGCATTGTGCGACATCCATTATCTCTGTTCCAATGGCAAATAGAAAGAAGGGCATTTTCATCAGGTTGAACAATTTCGAGAAGAATAAGTGTGACAATGAGAAGTTTGAGCTATTCACAGGAAATCAAAATAATATGAGGTATTCAAAGGAAAATCAAAATAAACGTGGCTTATGATGAGTTTCCCAAGACTCTCCTTCTATAATGAATTTGTAAATTGTCCGTTTTACTGCAGTTTAACAAATGTGTTCCTTTTGATATATAATTACAGGTCCAACATTATTTAATATAATATTTCAATTATAATCTTGTGTCACTCCCATACAAAGTTAATAACTTTTGTATGATAATTTAGCTGCTTTTTCAGAGCTCTGTAGTGCTCTAGTATTCTAATCTGATGTATATTGGACTCTCTCTCTCTCTCTCTCTCTCTCTCTCTCTCTCTTCGAAAGATTAAGATACTTTTGCATTAAGTGGACCTCGGAAAGGAACCCGGACATTAATGACCATGCGTCGAAAATATTTACCATATACGAAGTATGAACGTTCAAGCCTTTGATTCATTTGATAACAATCAATGGGTTATGCCATAATTAAGACTAGATCTCATCGTTTATCCAACATAAGAAACTACCAACCTGTTGTGTTTTACAGTTACCGCCGCGTTCATTCCAATGTTGAGCCAATTTCTGAATATACTCGTCCTTGTTCCTAAGTCCTTTTGTTTCCAAGCCCCATTTTTTCATCAGGTTCCGGGCACTTTTGATATCGGGAAGACTAATTATATCTTCAATACAAGTTATTTCGTTCTCCATCTCTCTTGAAGTTTCTGTTGTCGACTGAAGCTAAGTATCCTATGTTTTCCAAAAGCTTCTTTACCTTTTGCAATTCACTTCCTCCTTAGTGGATTAACAGTTAATCAGGTTAATCCTTCATTGAAGGATTTCTTTTCTTTCTCTGAAAAATGTTATGTGTGATTCCATTGGATCATTGAATGAACAATATCAAAATTTTCACCGGGGTGCTTTTCGGATTACCTCGTCTTACTGATAGTACGTATATAGACGATCATACTGAGTGCAGGATAAAGAAATCTATCGGGTAGTGCTGTTTTACTGACACGGAAGATCAACCAACCGTGAATGATTTACATTCTGCCGTGTGAAGATTTGGTCGTCTGCTCCATTGGCCTGTTTGAAGATCATGTGATGCATTGTGGTGAAAATAAGACAAAAAGGAAAGCTTTATATGCTGTCGAGCAGAATAATTAAGTACTTCTCCAACATGACACTACATCAAAAAAATCTCCATCGGATGATCATATATATTTGCTCCTAACTCTTTTTACACCATAATTTCATTTCCTTACGAAAGTTCATAATACATATATAGAAATGGCATATTCTAAACCCTGCGGTGAAACTCTCAAAGGGTTTGAGAAGAGTTTCATGTCTTCAAGAGATGACCAAGTAACCATAGAAATGGTTTTACATGCTGACGATGCAAATGATGCATTTGATTTTGGAGATTTTCTGGGTGTAGACATGAGTGGCCTAGACGATTTGGACGAAATGAAAAGACGCTTAATTATACACCTGGAAAGCCAGGAGGAGGGAAACTTTATGGAAAAGGTAGTAGTAGTACTTACTTATTTATTTTCACATGTTATATATTTTCAAAATAAAAAAAAATAAAATTTTCAATAGACATTTACGAATAGTGCGAATTTTGCCGTAAGGTCAATTCTTCACTATTTCTATCGCTGATTTAAATTCCGATTGAATTTTATAAATAAGGAAGAACCACATTCCGATTTATTCAGTCTTCCTCCGATTTGAGAGTATTACATAAATCTGTTTCCATGTTTCTTTTTCCAAGTACATGTAATTGAAGCAGTGGGGCGTTTGCTCGAACGGGATGGTCTTATTATTCCGTGGCCTAGGGTAAACACTTATTTAAATGGCCTTGTCTGGAACCAGTAACAAATTGACCAAATTTGATGCTATATCAATTTCCAGTCTAATTGTCCAATCATTCAATATTTAGCACCAAAATTATACCATATTTTAACCCTCCAGTAATGATTCAAGGAATGTATCCGATACCTGTCCTAAAATGAAAACTATTGAAGCCTCTCAATGTTTTCATTATGATAGGCATAACTGTCCCTATTTTAGACCCAGAAGATAAAGTAAATCTCGCTTTAATTTGCAGTTTCAACAAGATGTCAAACTTACGTGAAATTAACTGTCGACAGTGTTGTTGTAATGAGTCATTTTAACACTTGCAATGCACGTCTGTTGTCAACATACGCTATATAAATGTACCATAATATCAATCGTATCAACAATTGTGTACATTTGTTCCAATAAATTTTATGCCGTCAATGAAAAGTAATGATATAATTAAACTTGATTGTCATTTCAAATATGTAAGTCCTTCAACCTTATGTTTTATTCCTTGATTCATAAAATATTCGTAAACTTCGTTCAAAAATTCCAGTGTTTTGCGAAAATCGTTATACAGTGGAATTGGTCTATAACGAGGTCAAAGGGGATTGACTTTTGACTTCGTTATAGGCATCTTTCGTTTTAGGCATCAGGATTTACTACATATATGGATAAATGTAATTCTTTGAGGGATTTTTATTCCTCTTCGTTATAGCACTGACTTTGCTCTAAGTCGATTCGTTATAGACCAACTCTACTGTATATTCAAAGACAGGGTTACTTTTGATTGTTTATTTTAATGTCTGATCCTACAATCTTTTATTTTCACCAGAATATCTATTTTAATTCGAAAAATATTCGTATATTTCGTTTCAAATGCCCAGTGTATTGCGAACATCTTTATTTCTTCAAATAGAGGACAGTATCCCGACTCTATATAAGACGATCAGTTTCGAAACTTACGCACGGGTGAATTTATCTTTGTATTAACCTATCTATCTGTGATGACCCATCTTGACATATAAGTGTTCGTCGTCAGATCTGCTGGGTGATGGTTCGAACCCCGGTTGACTCTTTCGTTTCATACGCTTCCGACGAGACACTTGTTTTTGCTTGTTTGCTTGTTTACTTGTTTGTTTGTTAATTGTTTTCCACACCATCCTCGAAAGTCATATGATGGCGGCCATTTTCATTTGTGAAGGAGAAAGCTCGATTTCAAATATTCCCGTGAAGCGGCCACTGGCTTTCAGTAAACTGGCAAACTTTCTTATATTATCAACCTAGATTCCACCGAGATCCGAACCTGCGCTGACGAGAGGAGTAAAACTAAATGGTTTAATCCGCAATGCTATAATCATTCGGACATGGAGACCCCCGGTTGAGACAGTTAAATCGGAGGTCCCTCAAAGTTCCCTCACTTCTCAAGTGCCCGAAGCGCCGTGTATAAGGCGAGTTTTGAGGCCCTTCATCGGCATCCGGTGACTGACCGTATTCGTGAAAGATGTTTGACTGGCCTGGGCCAAATCACAATAACAACAACAATGTATTTATGTATGTACTAGATAATTCATGTTACATTCACGAAATGAAAACTCGAAGCATCAGACGTATTTATAAACACATGTGTGTGCATGTGAAGAACCCCATTTCTACTTGAAAGGATCGGAACGCAATGGCCTAGTGTTTTAGCGTGTTGGAATTCTGATCGTGAGGTCTGCGGTTCGAGCCCAAGTCACGTCGCAGTTGGCTGTCCCTGTCTTTTTGGATGAGACAGTAATAACCGAAGTCTCATCTCACAGAATATGTCGGCACATTAAACAACCTTCCCTACTCTACGGCCATGCGTGCCGAGCATAGGCAAAATTTGCTCCCCCCCCCCCCCCCCCCCCCCCCCCTGAACCGGCAGACGAAGGCGTTTCCATAAAAGTGAAATATTAATAATGAGTCGGACGTTAAACAACGATAGAACCAACAAACAAACAAACCAACCAAACTGCAGTAAGTGATAAGATGTAGAAAAACCCTCACAAACTAAGATAAAGGGATATGATCTTGGTAGATCTGGCACAATTTACTCACTATATATGCAAGTAATAAGATCAATATTGATCAGTACACCTCACAGAGGAGTATTGGCAAAATAATGCATTGGTTTGGTCTGCTTTATATTCTGTAACACATCCCTATCGATCATCATTATATTTCCCCAGTGTTCTTCAGTGCATGTGTTTTCAGCAAAATTTTAATGGTGGAATCATTGTTGCTCTATAAATATTGCATAGTCGGATGGTGACAAAGTTGTCCATGTAATTTCCCCAGGTAAACTTCTTTTTTTTATCTATCGACACGCATGATTGTAATCTCTTTAAAAACCGCTCACTCGACGAGAAAACATACCTGGGACAATTAAAATATAGCGATCTGAATTCTACTTCCCGGTTGTTTTGATTGGCTGATTGCTACGACGCTATTTTTTTTTCTCATCGCCACAGATAATAAGGAACCTGAGTTCACCTTGGATTTTGTATGGTTTTTATTGATATATTTTATTTGTTAATAAATAGCCAAGGTCTATTTTCAGAAATATCAACCCGTGTGAACATTTCATTGTGTATATAGAATAAATGTTTAAATAACTGACACTGAAGTTTCAAGATTTCTTTAATTGTGCTTATGTAGTCTTACTGGTTTTAATGCTTTTGAATGCATTTATATCAAGGATAAATTACCAAATTCTTTATTTCATTTTAAATGTACTTTTCATGAATTAAGGCTTTTCACCAGAAGGTTCAGTATAATAACCTTGAAAGAATCTTTTTTAAATCTTCAGTTAGTATAGCAATCTACTGCAAATGCTGCGTGAAGCATGAATTATAATTATCATTTTTTCTGAATTGTTATGAACTTTGCAGGTCTCCGAACGTTAAGTCTCTATGCTATAGAATTCGAACACGTGCCCATTACGAAGTAATTAAAATTTTATTTTTGGAAGCTATATCATGTCTACAAGTCCTGCTTAAATTAAGAAGTTTTTGTTCTATCTTCATTTTCTTTGTTTCTGTCTCACTTTTTTTCTATTTTCTATACAAGTCTGTCTCAGTTTGGAATATATAGGTATACAGTAGCTAAATGAATGTATAAAAAATGGGAGGATATTTATACACGGCTAATGAGTAGTATTTTACTCTAAGTGAGAGTCATTTTCTAAATGAGAGTCACCACGATATGACTGCAATATTGTTGAAAGTGGCGTAAAACAAAATTAACTTAACTAACTCTAAATGAAAAGTCATTTTCCCACTAACCTTTTGAGACTATTTTATTGAGTCGTTGTCTAATAACTGATTAAATCACCCTGATTCAAAACCAGTTATCTATTCTATACTCTGTTTTTTAAACGATAATTATAAAAGTCGTTGTATTTCAAATTTCTGCGAACATTATTTCATCAACTGCACTAGACAGTCAGCGGAGCCTAGAGACAAAGCTATTTAAAAGCTGTATGGGGTATTTGACGTGTTTTTCGAGGAGATTTAAACCGTTATGTACTCTATCCGTGAACAGTTTTGGCGAAACAGAGTATACATAAAAGTTTTTAAAAAGTAGAATTTTCCCAAGAAAGAAATAAATAGGTTTATATTTTGCCTTTTTGTTGTAGTAAGATAACTAAAGTTATGATATAAGAATGTTAGGCGACAGGGTCGATGTTAAAATTGGTAAAAATATAATCAAGGCAAAGGGTATCTCTCATACTGGATAAACTAACAGTAGCAAACTAAAGAAATCAAATCGGTACATACTTGAAAGTATGTATGTATTATGTATATTAGTATGTGTGTTGTATGTACGTTTGTATGTATGTACGTGTGTATCTATATATGTATGTATGTATGTAGGTATGTTTGTTTATATGTATGTATGTACGTATGTATGTATGTATGTATGTATGTATGTATGTATGTGCACTGGGTCATAAGTATGTTCCCAAAGTTTGTTTTTACTACATATTCTTACTAAATATGCATATTACCAATACCTCCTCTAAATTTTAATTTTTATCCATTTTTAACAAAACTTGATAAACAAAAAGATTAGGATTTAGTACTCATATCATAGAAATTCCATTGTAACCTGTAACTTATTTCAGGAGAAATACATCATTCTTCATGAGAGTTAAAATCTAGCAAGGTAATTTCATTGTTCATTACAAAGATAATGAATAGACCTACGGCACAACGAATGAACACCACTAAAAAGAATGAAATCTAAGTAATTTACCAGTATGTAAACTAAGTAAAATATTGTCATATTTAGGCCCATGCTTCAAAGATTACACATGCCATTTTTCATTCATTTTTTGATGTTGACTAATGCAGGAAAACAAAATCAAACAAATGCAGAAATACTAATAATATCTAGTGAAATTCATTTTTTTGAACTTACTTATGTCCCATGACTGTATGTATGTGTAATAAGTAGGGGGTCTTCAGCAAACAAACAATGTTGTAGAAACATGACATGATAAACTAAGACCCGAATACATATCTACCGAACTGAAAAAAGGTTTGATAATTCAAATTCAAAATATCAATAAAATTGGCACGGTATCAGATAATTTTATTTGTCTATATTGTGAACGTCATATACGAGTAGCATTTTTATGGTTAATCTATTAAAATGTACCCTGTGGCCATCAAACAAAATTGGAAAATATAATAATACGTTTTTTTTAATTTCCAGTGTCAATTCGAGGTTACTAAGGTCTTCATTTACCTTCCTCATTCCAGTCTTTAAACTATTTTGACCAATAGCAGACGAAAGGTAGTGCCAGTAAAAGTTACCAGTGTGTGTGTGTGTGTGTGTGTGTGTGTGTGTGTGTGTGTGTGTGTGTGGTTATATTATCCAAGGGTTTATATACTCAAATAATGAATAATATCGCAGAGTTTTGTTGAAGCCTTTTTCATATATGCCTCTTCAGACAATTTCGTTTAGTCATAGTTGTGTAACGGTGTCGTTTCTTTCCATTATATCATAACTTATTCAAATTTAAATAAACTGATACTCGACGCACGAAATGTGAATGTTATGTCCACATATTAAAAATGTTATATGATATAGGGTTAATAGACAGTGTTAATCTATTGGCTTAAGCAAGTCTCTAGTTCGTCTATAATCGGATCAGTGTCTCTCCAACATTATTTTCATCTCTCTCTCTCTCTCTCTCTCTCTCTCTCTCTCTCTCTCTCTCTCAAATGAGTATCTCTTTTCTTTGAACAATCTCCTGAAATAAGGTTGAATAACACAAATCTGCTTAATTGTATGGAACAACAACAAACAAAATGAGAACCATTAATTTGCCAGTACATAAAATAGATATCAGCTTGCATTGTACCTTTTGGAAGAAAAATACAAATAAATAAATGCTGGTACTTACAACAAATTCCAAAAAGGTCCAAACTGGTGATAGTGGTGGACCCTAGTTCTTGGTACGTTATGTGCACAAAGGGGCTTTCCTATCATGCAACAACCCAAAACTACATCGTTATATATTCGCGATTTGACCATGGCGTCACAATTAAATGACGTCATTCCTCATGGCCTGCTACAAAACAGGTGGTTTAACAATACAAAACGGGAAATATTTCCGATATATTTTCTAATATTTTTCCGAAATAAATTTCTTTTTTAAAAAAATATCAATTTTTTTCTTTATGTTTTATTTATAGATTCATAACCAATTAAAAGAAAAGAGCGAAGTTGTCGCAAAGAAACGTGAGAAACTCATCGAATTTCTTAAACGATGTCATAAAACGATGACTAGTTTCAAGACATTATCAGCCTCCGGTGAGCATAGTAAAGAAGGAATATATACAATAGGCGACCTCCTAGCCACCGATGGAAAACCATGGAGTTTGGAAGAGGAAATATCCAAGAGGATTGGAGAGATAAGAATTGGAGACTGTGTTTTTGTTGTTTCAGGTAAACATTTTTTAATGTTTTGAAAGTAAAATCTTCGTTAACGCAAGACGAATATGAGTGATATCTGTATTTTAAGGACTAAAAATTAATTGTTAATTCGAAAGACTCAGACGAAGAATCTTCATATAATAGTATAGGACACCAAAAAATTAAAACTCGAGAAAAAAGTACACTGTGGTTGAATCTTGAAAATGTTTGAAGTCTTGAGAATACATGTATGATTAAACTTATAGTAATAAATAAGTACATGAAATTGTAAATTTGAGGTTTATATTCTGCAAGCCTTTAAACCTTGAAAGAATTAATTCGAAATATTATCAGTGGGAATAACATACAGGGATATGCTTTTCTCCTAAAACAATATATTTGAAATAAATAGTAGAATGACATCAATTCATGCGTAGCAAATTGGCATTGAAATATACTTTATAATTTTGAAAGTTTGAATGAAAACCATTCTCATTCATTACAAAATCAAAAAGTATTCTTGTTTGACACAGGTGAGACGAATGCTGGGAAGACGTCTTTTCTGAACCTCGTTCTCGATTCCAACGATGCCCTGACGGTAAAGGCCGTCTCATGCACGTCTGTGTGTACACGGATTATGTATTCTGACGAACTACGCGTGGAAATACTGCACAAAGATGGCAAACTTGAGGAGGTAGAAATTGACCAGAGCAAACCGTTTGGAGCTCAAATTGATAAACTTCTTTATGAGTCGGAAATTAACAAAAGAGAAGAAATAACCAGTGTTAAGGAAGTGAGGTTATACATGCCAGTCCCATTACTTCAGGTAATATGCTGTTTTTAATCTTCTCTATTCATTGTTTTTGGAGCCAAGTTTAAGACTCACGTATACTTTTCTGTAATATTTTTAAGATAAAATCTAAAGTGAAAAGTTTCTCTCTCTCTCTCTCTCTCTCTCTCTCTCTCTCTCTCTGCTTTTTATCATAATACTCTTTCATACAATCTTTCAGGGTGGACTGGTACTAGTTGATACACCCGGTATTGGGGAAAATCATGCAATGAATAGCGTGACGGAAGAGTTTATCACCGACGCCAAGATAGATGGATATATTTATATAATCAAGTCTGATCATGCTGGGGGTGTACAGGAGGATCTGGTAAGTATAGCACTCTAACCTTCCTAAGTGACCGACTGAACAAAAGTACTACCTGTCTTATGTGACCTAAATGTGCAATTCTCAGAATAGCTTTTTATAGTGTGTTTGTGCATGTGCCAATGTATGTCTCGATTTGTTCATGTTTGGGTATTTCTGCTGATCTTGACATTTGAAATTTTGTTTACCTTTTTCCAAATAAATCATTACTTTCATTTAAGTTCTTCCTTTATCCAAGATATTTTTTTATCTGCTTACTCGCTCCACGGAATAATCTTACACTTTTATAAATATTGTGGAACCTACTTCAATCGGGTACCTGAATTGTTGAACGTCCGCCTAGGTTGTAAGGATGTTAATTTTCCGGCCCAATAAATTGTCACTCTTTTCAATAACTTATTTTGAAAAAAATACTATTGAAAGAAAAAAATTCAATATATCTTGCTTCGGCTGTGTATTGTTTGTCATCTTTCCAGAATGGAAAGGTTAAGGCAACGAACAGTGGTCGATCTCATAATTAATATGTACATGTATTATGTAAACATCAACATACATGTATGTCATACTTTGTCTTGTATTGTAGCTGGGAGGACTTTTAAAAGTCAAAATCCAAACGGAAAAACAGAAACGAGAACGAGGCGAAGTACCACTGGATAATGCTTGTACTATGTTCGTATGTAACCACTGGGACAACGTCAAGTCGGAACAAGGGGTCGTCTACAACAACGCCGTCAAGAGACTTAAGACGTATATGCCGTTTATAAAAGAAGACAAAGTCATACGGTTCTCGGCAAAAAGAGCAAAACAAGAACTTGCAATAAACCGGAATTACATTACATCAGATTTTAGAGATATCTTGTACGGATTACAAGACATGTACTCCGCAGCAATGGACAATAGAATTATGACAATATACAAGTAAGTCGATTTAATTGATAATGACAATTTATTTATTCCACCTGGGTCTTGTAATCTACATATCTGGATCAATAACATTTTTAAAAGGAAGGATAAAGAAAGCAGGTATGAGACATTCAAAATCATCAATTGTACGAAATAAAGACATTTGAAGATATCAGGGGGACATTCAACATCTAATAACGAAAAACAGATACATGTTCAATGGCCAACCAAAATAGGCTGACAATACTGCAAACAGTTATTCACAAAACAAAATACACAAAAGTAAAAACAGTGTTACAAAGTAGATTTATTTTTCTAAAATGGTAGGCTTTATATTATGAATCTGAGAAACAAAATTTTGTTCAAACGCTAAACTTCAGTGATTATGAAAGTATACTAGACATGAATCCACTGGAAATATTTTCCTGCATCGTACATCAAATATGTCTAACAAGCACCATTTTCATACATCGCTCTTCAAGATCTTTGAGAAATTCAATTTCAGACTTAATGCTTCAGGAAATTATTTTTCCACCCTCTCATAATTTTTGCTTACTTTTTTTTTCTTTATACTTTATATCTAATCAGATGGATGGAGTCCATTTTGAAAAGGCTCACAAGACATCTAAAAGCAATTGTTCAGCAAATTGATCGTTCTGACGAAGACATGGAAGAGAGAATGGATGAAGCCTACTTGAAATTGGACAACTTGCAAAGTAAAACAGAGCGAACATTGAAAGACTTGAATCAAATGGTGACATCCGCCGAAGAAAAAGTGTACAAGGAATTCAAAGCATGTCTAGAATCGTATCAAGCGAAAACAAGAATCACTCTGTGGAGCCTAAATGAAGTGCCTAAACCTGACAAAGAGAGCTTCACGACCTGGTCAGAAGTAAAAGGCGAGCTCTATGAAATCACGTCAAAGAGAATATCAAACGAATTAGCATTGTGGGAAGAAGAAAACGGAATCATCAAAACGGTTCAAGATGACATTGTAAAGGTCATAAAAGATGAGCTCAATATCTTACAAGAGGAGTTGAGGATGGTTGATGACGATGTTCATTCAGATGCAGGTGGCATGTCATCGAGTGGAAACAGGAGGAAGTCATTGCAGATGACCCGACGGGTCACTCTCCCATTTATAGTCGCCCCCATGGTTAACGAACCGAACGTGTCTATTGCAGCGAGGTACATACATCCCCTTGGGAACGTTCTCCATAGCATTCTGTCCCCGGGTGTTAGCCGAATGAAAGATTACAAAGATAAACCATGCAAGCTGGCAAGAGAGAAATCGGAGAAGTTCCTGAGGTATATTCTGAACACTCGCGACGGAAATGATTATTTAAGGACGTTCATATCAAATCTATTTGAAAAGCCAAGAGAATTATTGGAGATGACAGACAGACAGGTTCCAGCCATGATAAACTCGAATAGGAAATTGTTGCAACACATCATGCACTGTCGACGCGAAACCAAAGACACTCGAGTCGTGTACGAACAAATGATGGAGAGCCTAGAAGAGCTAAAGAGCACCCTGGTAGAATATGGCAATGGTGCCATCTTAGTTCACGACTTCAGAGCTAGTGACATCACAATATGCGACCCAAGAGATGGTAGTGGTAGTAAGACACTTAAAGTATCTGACTTGATTGGAAACAGCTCATCTGAGCATAATCTCAAACCAAAGGTACTACGGACCCTTTGGACAGCTTTACAGAACGGGATGCACCATCAGAAATCTGGTGAAGAGAAGATTTTTCTTAGGATGTACGTGTTGTTATCAGGGATAAGCCAATCACATAGCGAGGTTGCAAAACTCAGGTAGGTTATATCATAAATGATATACTTTTAACTTGTGAGCATAGGTATGAATATTGATTTTGAGAAGTTTTCCAACTTTTTCATGGACAGGAAAATATATGTAGAGTGTCAATAATATTCCCCACTAGTATGTCGTATCACTAATTTTATAATTAAGAAGTTTTTCCATTTTTCATGGACAGGAAGTTATATGTAGAGAGTCCATAATATTCCCCACTAGTATGGCATATCACTGTAATTTACAACAATGCTCTCTAGACCTTGTAAAAATAAATAATTTTGGTTTGTCTTGCTCTCTTTCAATGTCATTTGGCAAAGGAGAATTTTTCATCTATGGTTTTGCAAAATAAATTTATTTGAAGCCAGATATAGTGAACCGATGGGGAATGACTTTTTCTGTAAAGTAAACAAGGCTTTCAGAATTACTTGATTAAAGTTGTAATAATATATTTTAGCCTTGAAATTAAAATCATTTCAAGTTATGTGGGGATTCAATAAACCAGGGATCAATATAAGTGGGTCCTACTGTACATAAATTATGCATGTGGTGATTTACTGTTGAATAATTATTTTTATACAGGCTTATGAGACATACAAATGTGGCAGAGTTTCGTGGAATTTTCTATTCCGATGGGCCATTACCAGTATATGTGTACAGGAACCACTTGAAACCCCTAAATCAGTACTTAAAGAGGCCTAAATGCAAGGATCCCGAAACACTCTCGGAGGTAGTCCCTAAAATACTTTCAGAAATAGTTGATGGGTTGGAATACCTTCACGGGAAATACCTCGTGCACATGGAACTGAACAAATACACAGTAACGGTAAGAACATAGAATTACTAGAATTACCAGAAGATATTGTATATGCATGAAAGTGTTTGTATTGGTGTATGTATGTGTGCATATATGTTTGTGGGGGTGAATTGGACTGTGTATGTGCGTACATGCGTATGTGTGTATGTGGTGATAGGGTTCGTGAGTTTGTGATTTGATTGACAAGAGTACAAGACTCTCTTTCATGATAGACTATAATGTTGTCAGCTTAAACGTGTCAACTTGCCTGAAGATTATGATGATGTAATTTGCATAGCGCTGCAGAAATTTAAAATGTGAGATCGGGAAGTTTATGTAATACATGTATTTTACTGTTTATTTTTAGGTGGACACCTCTGGCTCAGTCAAACTCAGTGGCGCTTGTCTACCTAGAACAGCACGTCTACCCATTGACAGAGAGTCTATCGAAATTTCATATTTCGTTTATCTATCTCCAGACGTTCTTAATGGAGAGACGTATGTAGCCTGCGATGATGTTTATTCTCTGGGTCTTTTAGCCTTTGAATTGATCCTTCAACAGAAGCCTTTCCATAAACAGAGGTGCTGGTCAATTGACCAATTCATTCAGAATGTCAATCCAATGAAAATGCTTGAATTGGTACAGCCTATATCCGGGTTACCGGAAGTGACGAGAGAGTTCATCTTGAAGTGTGTACATAAGAATGCTGATCAACGACCAAAGATACAAGATATATCTGGCATCGACTTATTCACAGGGAAATCATCCGGTCCCTCCGAACTTCCTCGGAGAAGAAGTTGTGAAAGAGATTTATTGTACCAACGATAAGTGTGGGGAGGGGGGGGGGGGGGGGGGTCGACACAATAAGAAGAAGTTCGATTTTTCAGACTACAGGGCATTTGAACTCAGTACTCAACTAACTAACTTCTAATATCTAACCCGGATATTCTGAAACCGAAGAGCAGTGATCTATTTTAAATAAACAGTGTTATCCAAGTAAATGGCCTTGAATAGTAATGAAGTAATTTAGTTGGGAAACTAACACCATTTCAAACTAAGCGGGATTTCAATATCAGGATTCAATATATGTGGGTTCCAATAAAATTAAGTTGCGGGCTTTTATTCGGGATGTTTGTATTATTCTTGCTTTGATCCAGACTTAAGAAAAGCTCCCTGATAATTTAGATCTTGTTTGCCCCTCTGTTTGTCAGTCTATGTGTCTTTCTTTTGAATAGTAAAGGATATGACGATTATTATCCGCATGCATGTCCCTTACACTTATAACCTATCTTTGTCATCAAACTGCCAGGCCTTGATGTTTCACATTGTGTAAGAGTATGCAATAAGGAAAAGAAAGTGAAAGTTGGAGCTACCAAGGAGGCATTCAAAATTTAAAATAAAAACGTGATACAGATAACACCAGGATCAAAGCAAGGTACTGCAGTCAGTAAACCATATAATCTCCATTGAAACATTTCAGGTGTTATTTAATATCGTAAATGATCTAAGATTTCTAAATATTCAGTATTATTTATTCATTTATTTATTCGCTTCATCTCGAGTCATGCAAAGGGTATGTCAAACCGCATTTCTTTCTACATTCAAATCAGGGTTTGGTTGCAATTATATAATCTTTTTTTATCATTCAGTGTGTTTGTCTATGTATATACGACACTAAGTTTCGAAGAATTACACTTCATTTCCCTATCATTATACCTGCGTTTACAATCTCCATTTCTCTCTGATCTCTCTGTAGTGTTTTTGTGTGCATTCTTGCGTGTATGAATGAGCTTGATTTTTACTTCAAGTAATACATGAATAATTTAATGTATTTTTGTGAAATCTTCTTCAGTTTCATACTACAGAAATTTTGATATATCAAAATGTACAGACGCAAGTCTTGACACGGGTCTTTTATTTTCTGTTGTAAAAAGGGCATATTCATTTTGACCCGACCGCTGAATCACGAATGGATCTAAGACCAAGAGGTTTTTTGGTTTTGTTTTTGAAAAACGTGGTAGGTGTTCAATGTAGACCACTAAAGTATACCTTTAAAGTGTGCCTATTGAATTGAAAAAAAATAAAGGAAAATGGTATATCTTAAGTTTTTAAAAATTGAAAAATAGAGGTCTTAGAATGCTACGTGACCCTCAGCACAGGCAATTTGCTGAGATTTGTGTTTTCATTATAATGAAAAATTATGAATTATGTGCTGAAGTAATTCTGAAAAGAATTTTAAAAAAACTCTTTTCTGTAATTTAGCAATATCATCAACATACGGTAAACCTTGAAATTTTCCTTATTTGTATTCCTGGTTTAAATAGAACATATTTAAATCCACGTTTTGTTTATCGACAATGCCATATCATGTTCAAATAATGTTATATGCGAAAGTAAATAATTTACACTCTTTATTTTTCGTTTGTTCTTTAAATATGGTCGATACTTGCACGTGTTTGTCATGATAGGGACAATGTGACAACCGTTTTGTATTAAGCAGGTATCGAGAGACTTGGATGTATGAGGTGTTAACCCATCACGGACGAAGGTTTTATTCTTTCATTTAGCCAAAAGCGTAAGCGCACATTAACGCCCCGCCCTGACATTTCAATACTGGTTGTTAGATACAGGTTAAGACGACCTTTGGAATAATTGTTTGAAAGTTCAGTTTGTTTTAATTTCGCCTCACTTGGTATTGAACCAAAAAAACCTAATTTTATACCATACCAGGTCTAAAATAGATACAGCAAAACCTATAGTATCTTTGTTAAATAGCTATTACAGTACTATATACAGGATTATTAGCGACCCGTGTTATTTTCACCCTAATACTCTTGCCAACGGTTTTGAATTCGTACATTCTCTCATAATTTCATTCAATAAATTTGCCGTTTTTGAATTCGCCCATTTTGCAAATTCGCCCACTTATAATGAGAGCGAAATAAGTGGGATAAAAACGGAACGAAACTTTCCTTGCATACAGTATTTGGCGAGTGCATCGAGCATCTGTATTTGAATCTGTTATCGGGATAAAACTAAGTCGTATAAAACAACACAGTTGTTCTATCGTCAACGCCAAGTATTGGACGTGAGAATTACGAGATGTTCTTGAAACACCAGAACAATATCACAGAAGGGATTGGCATGTAATAGAACTACAATGTGTTTCATGTAACATGTGATACCCCTTCACGCTTGTGCGAGACTGGTATCTCTAATGGTAATGGAACGTAACTCTACGTAATTTTCCTGCAGGGATGACGTTAGCGAGAGATACCGTCTTCTAGTGCCATTCCATCACTAATAGAAACAATAGTCCCGCATGACATTAATAGGAGAGTTTCGAGTTCATCCGGATTACCGTTATTCATTCCTGAACTACAAGCGTCCCGAGCAACTGGTTCCACAGATGCAGTTCCGCTGTATGTTATACGTCGTAGCCAGATTGAATCTTGTCTTTCTTTTGATGTTTTTGAAATCAAGTTTCATGTGAAACCGATTTAAAAAGTATTATTTATTAGTTTGGTCCCCTGTGAGATACTTATCAGA
>JACSZP010003327.1:0-15932 GCA_016161895.1 Pinna nobilis | reverse complement strand
TTGATCTGGCAATTTTGCTCCCGATGGAATCATAAAAAGCGTCTCTAAGATTATGGATTAATCAGCTAAGATAATAGAGTTAGACCAGTTTTTGTTTCGGCTTTTAATAAACGAGGTTCAGAACGAGAAATATCATTCCTTGACGTTCAGAACTCGCGAAATTAAGTTCTCGCGATTTGATAAAAAACGGCAAATTCGCAGAATTAAGAACTGGCAAAAATAAGGATTTCATACTATTAATCATAGCAGAGATAACCCCTAAATAAAAAGGATACATTTATTTTACACATTTAGAATCCTTAGAAAGGTGTCTTCTCACTTAGCCAACATTTTGAATTTTAAGGTTTTTAAGATTTTGTTCGCTAAGTGGAATTAGGTGTGACAGGTAGAAAAATAGAAGTTCATAACAAAAAAAGTTATAGCCTCCGTTATAAAACGTCCATTGCAGAATATTAAAATCGGGGTTGTATTATTAGGTAAAAATTACATGTATTCTTATCATTTTTAAGAGGAAAACAACAAAATAATATAGTCTACATTTTGAAAACTAAAATGGTAAAGAAGAAGCCAACTGTGCCCGTTCGTGATCCTCACATGATGTGAATTGGCGTCCTTTGTTGCTTTAACAGGAAGTGACAAGGGCTGAGAAATTCGTCAGAGAACGTATAAAATCAGAATTAAGTCGGAAATCCGAAAATTCGAAAATGTACGATTGTAACAGCAGCTAGTCAGATGAAGTGTTTATAAGATATCTAATATCATAATCAGGCATCAGATTACTAGAAGCATGTGATTAGATGTTATAAATGATAACCAGCGATATAAATACAACTCCAAGTACCACGATTCAGAATATCAATGAATACACATGGGGTTACTTGACGTAACGTGCGTGCCCTATAATTACACAGATGACATAAGTCACACTAATTGATATTACACTTGTCCCGACACAGATATTGTGGTTCACCTCCCACGTCCCTAGTCTGATAAATATCACCCTTTGAATTATACATAATACTTCCGAAATGTTTGCGATCTCCTATCTGGTTCGTTGCTTTTGTTTATAATTTTACAATGGATGCGAATTCATCCGAATCTCGACCTTTATCACTGTCTTATGCTTAGATTAAAATGAAGAAAATGTATCATGATATGAATGGGGAAATTCGTCTTATGAATAAGAAGCAAACAAAAGTATGACATTTAGATTGTTTGTTAAGTTTAATGACAACGAACTCGAAGGGTACCGCTAAACTCTGTGACATGATCACCAGGTCAGAGAAGTCTGTTTGTATTAACATCAATCTGGGCCAGTCTTTCCTTTTTGAGTGCTTAGCTTTCACAAATATATACAAAGCTTTTCTTCCTACATAAGAAACACATGCACAGAAAAATAAAACGACCATGAACGTTTTTGAGGAAAAGTGTAATTCAACGCTAATTATGATTGTTATTAATCAAAATTTTCATCTAAATTACTTTGCCATTCTACCTGTAGTCTAAGACAACTTTCTGATGGAGTGGATGAAAATGGGAGAGGATAAAAGTCAATTTGTACACAAATGTAGTGGCCATTCCTCATTTATGTAAACATATTGGGCAGTCTTCATTTAAGAAAAATACATATGGCGTCGATTCTGGCTAAAGCATCTCATTCATATTTGCAGTTTGTGTTTTTCCAATTTCATTTTCTTGTCTTGAAACAATTAGGCAAATTATCGCCTATTAGAAAAAAAACTTAAAATGGCCTTGTTACCGTGAATCCGGTCGTAATTGCCAGGATTTTAGCTTTGTTTATTAGTTTGAGAGGACTAATAAAGGTAATATTCTAATATGGATCCAATGTACAATATGGTATTTTATATGCTTACGCGCAAAACATTTGTAAAATAACTATTTCGCCAAGATGTACAGTATCAAATTTTGTTTGATGCATTTAGTCTCTATAAAAGTACATAAAAATCAAGTTTACACTCAAGAGAAGTATCCTATTGACAAATAAAGTGATTGACGACAATTACAATTATATTTACATATTTACACATCTCACATTTCATGATAAAATTTGCATACAACATTGTAACTGTTGCCTATCAATTGATAATGGCCACGTGGCCAAGCCTTGTGGTAAAGAGTGTGTTTTTTAGTCTATGTAAATATCTCTGATAAATATAAGCCATCATCTGTTTTTGAAATAGTCATTATCAGCTTAATGTTAACCATTCAGGGCCCTTTTCACAAAAAAATCTTAAGATCAAAATCACTCGTAATCGTAAGTATGCAATTTTCAAATGACAATATTTTGTTTATTTTACGATAAAACTGACCAATTGTGGTGAAATTTTATTAACATTAACAATATAAATCAGATTGTGATTATATTTATTGAACAACATCAAGAATTTGTCAAATAAACAATACTAAAATTTCATACACTTATGACTACGAGTGATTTTTATCGTAAGATTCTTTGTGAAAAGGGCCGCAGACCTAACGGTTATTGAACGCGTTATTTCCTGTACTGTGTAAATTAAACCTAACATCGCAATATAACGCCAGTACATTCAACTTGACTCTAAAGCAAAAGCGCAAACCATGAAAGTTTGATTCTGACTCCTTCCGGACACCTGGTCCCATCCCGTTAGAGATTTTTGTTTTCCGCCTTGAGACCATCGTTGTTTTAAGCCTGTCATATATTTAGAATTAGGATTTTTTAATATCCTTTAGCACTTCTTAGTTTTCACTTTGAATCGGTTGTTGCAATACAAGTAAAGGACAGGTATCAAAACAACTTAAATCCAAATTGAAGTTAGATATTAAACATCGAAACTAATAGGAATCGTATTATTTGGACTAACTTATAACTGAATATATTTCTGAACACTGTAGGTTTGATTTCTTTATTTCGTTTATTGAATTGATTTCCGTCTATTGTTGTTGGTGAAATATATATATGATAAGGTAAAGGCAACGAATAGTGATCGATCTCATAAAACCTATATATCATTGTTAGTTCATAAAAGTCTTCCACTACTGCTAGTTTAGAGTTTTGGCGCCTTGTTAAGAAATCAGTTTTCTTCTGTGATTAACCCATTTACTGTTCCAGTACGTTTACCGGAGACACCAGTCTTGTTACAGATGCCGGACATATAAATCAGATTGGTGAAAGATAATATGAAGATGTTCCTATATCACGTTTAGTTGGGAATAACAACGGCCGCAAAATTAAAAAAAAAACCAATTACGAATCCAAAACGGACTACAAGGAGGTATTCGGAATGAGTCTGTATTGCCAATCGGTATGCTCTCAGAATCAAGAATAATTTTGTATTGACAATCGGTATGTCCCAAGATGAAAAAAAAACCCATAAGTCTGCATTGCCAATCAGTATGCTTCAGAATCAAGAATAATTCTGTATGGCCAACAGTGAGCTCGAAGATAAGAAAAAGTCTGTATTGCCACTCAGTATGCTTCTGAATCAAGAACAATTCTGTATGGCCAACAGTAAGCTCGAAGATAAGAAAAAGTCTGTATTGCCACTCAGTATGCTTCTGAATCAAGAACAACTCTATATTGCTAATCAGTATGCTCCAAGATAAAAAAAAGTCTACATTGACAATCGGTATGCTTCAGAATCTGGAATGATACTGCCAATCAAGATGTCTTGGTATCCGGAATGAGCCAGTATTGCAACTTGCAAAAGTATGACCCAGAATTAAGAATATGTCTACCTTGCCAATCAGTGCAATCTAGCATGCGGAATGAATCTGCATTGCCAAACAGTATGCTCTAGTATCAAGAATAAGTCCGCCATTCCAATAAGCATGTTGCAGAATCCTGAATGAAACTTTTTGGCAAATGCGACTGCTTCAACATCCAAAATGACTCAACATTGCCAATATATGCTCCACTATCCGGATCGAGTCTTCATTAACAAGGTATTTTTAAGCATCCGAAATGAGTCTGCATTACCAATCAGTATGTTACAGTATGTTACAGTATGTTACAGTATGTTACAGTATGTTACAGTATTCGGAAAGAGTCTACAACATCCGTGATCAGTCACCATTGCCAATTAGTATGCACCAGTTTTCGGCATGAGATTGTTTTGCCAATCACTATGCTCTAGTCGAAGGCTGATGTGATGAGTGAAACTCATTTCCATGCATTTCAGGCTGTTATACGGTATCTTGACAATGTAATCGAATAACTTAACTGCATTTGATGCATTCAATGTTTTTTTTTATTAAAACTGATCTTGTGCAAAGTTTGATGATACATTAACTATTAATACCTAGACATCTCATTTTGGTCTTATTTGTCAGGTGGAAAGTCAATAAACAGATCGTTTTTTCTTGTTTGTTGGGTTTTTTTCTTTTGTTTGTATACAACGCTTGAGAAACTTTCAGCTATATAGTGGCTTCCGTCTCTTAGTGGTGGAGAAACACCCCGATACCTCAAGTTAAATCTGTTTGGTTTTACTTTTCGCCACAATCGACAATCTTTCAGTCATATCGTGGCAGTAAGTTTTTATTGATGAAAAAGAGAACCTGTTAAACCCGCACCCTAGTACAGACCGCCGGTTTTCCCCTCGAAACAATGTTGCACAGTGTTGAGATTATAAATGGCTAACAGCGCAGTGCTCTTACCATTGGCCAAGGATAACACTTTTTAAATGTCTATTGTGTACTTGATTTAAGCAGAGGGGAAAATGTTATCATAATTTTTCGTTCAGGCAACAAGTCCAATACAAAATACAGTCACTTTGAATTTGCGAGCGGTCAACAGGGGATGCTTTCTTCTCCATGACAGAATTTCCTATCTATTTAACTTTAAAAATTGTTTTCCACCTTGAGATCGTTACCAATTTTAAAATTCTCTAGGACTTTGGATTTCAAACATCCCTTGGAACTTATTTAATTTTATTTTATTTGATAACAAAGGGTTTTAAGTACAAAAAAATAATAATAAGAGACAGACAGGAGGTTACTGTCTTTCAAAATTTTAAGTCAGGTTTTAAAAAGAAGTTTTAATGAAATACTGAATACGGTCCTACAGCACTTGGATACATTTCTTGGACCAATATTTAATGATAAAAGGATACTGTCATAACATTTCCTTTAGTGACTTATTTTTAGTCAGATTTTTCATATTTTGATTTGCCATCTGTAAATTCAAGCCTGACGGGTCGATTTCTTTTTCACGGAGATTCTTGTCATAGAAGTATTATTATTCTAAGTCGAGATTTTCATACAATGTTGATTTCAATGAGGTGATAGGATTTTCACATCTCCATTGTTAAAGGGCCTTTAACGAAAATTCTGACAGAAGTATATAGTGTTAAGTATTGTTTATTAATTCAGCAGTCTACTTTCATTTGATATATCTTTGCCGACTGTCGCGCCAATGGCGAGTTACTGATAATTGAGTATAATATGAAGAACAAAAGAAAGTTCTGGAAAATTAGAAGTGATTGATAATAAGTGTCTCGATGTTACAAGTATCCGAGATATATGATTAATCACACAAAAAGTGTTTTGACAGAGGTATACGAATGATAACACAAAGTGGTCGGCATCATTGTAACAAACTTACATTCAAATTTCATCCGTTATTACAAATCACTTTTATAACGAAATACACAAGTTTATAGTTCTTTGACTTAAACACTTTTTTGTAATTTAATGATATATAAGTTTTGTTATAAAACTGAAAATATGTCGTCAAGTCGGAAATTATATGTAAAAATGTTTCAAAGAATTTAATATCATTTTGAAAAGTAAAATTATATAAAGCTAAAAATATGTCTTCTTCAAAAAATAGGTTCAACTTCTATATATTCCGTACCTTCCTCTTTTCCTTGTAAAAATAGTCTTTTAAAGATGCTTTAAGTGTTGGAATGTATTACTGCGAGCTACCAAAAGCTTTTACCAAGGCCCAATACAGTTGTTGGAACAAATATCTGTTTATCTTTACAAGAACTGTTGCACTCATTGTCTAGATATATATATACTTTAATAGTGTATCAGAACAGGAACGATTAGAAAAACGCAGTTAGACATCGAATTTCACTAAAGGCAACGTAAATGCAGATGTAATTGACGACGTCCCAATAAAAAATAAAGTACAATCAGGGTATTGATTATATGCCAGTTCCAGCGATTTTTCATCTCTGGCGCATCTGTGAATGAAATTGGTCAAATTCATTCATAAAACTATCTTAGCCTCTCCCAAGAAAGCATCATTATCTTGGTGTAGCAACTCTGAGGTCACATAAAGGTTTTCGTTTAATGATGATTAATAGCGAAATTACATTGAACATTAGACTGTTTTATGTCAATGATGAGTACGATCTTGGCAGTAAATACCTTTTGAAGCATTAATATTGGATGTTTGATACAAAGAGGAATGGATGTATTGAGAAACGTGAAAGCTTGCTGTAGACAGCGCTTGACGGCATTGTCCGTCCTCCCACGACGTCTTCCATATCTACTTCAGCTACTGCTTATCAACTACATGCTCTGTGTGGCAGACCGTTATACAATGCGGGTTTTTAGGTCAAATTATCGCATAAATCCATTGGTCTCGTGTAGTTTCCTGCAGAAAGACAACATTACGATAAAAAAGTTTTACTTATCTCTTTACACGATAGACTGCTTCACTCCTGTGATGTGATGTTATGTGTGTGTGTGTGTGTGTGTGGAGAGAGAGAGAGAGAGAGAGAGAGAGAGAGAGAGAGAGAGATGGACACTCCTTCAGTCAAATACATGTTTCTGCAATTTTTTTTATTAATATCTGAAAAAAAAGCTGATTAATTTTATATTCGCGGAAGAAAATTGCTACTGTGAATTTCCTTTTTAGTTATAAATAGAGTCGATGACACGTGTATTCAATACATGAGGAAGCTAATAATTTGTTTTTTTTTAATCATGATGAAGTACATGGAGTAACAAACAGTAACCTAACTATACATTAATTTCAAATTATCAATACTTGTCTATTCTGTTCAACTCAGAAACAGCTCATATTGCAATATCAAATTCAAAATTCTAGTGGTGTTTCGTTTTTTAAAAAGAATTGAAAACCAAAGAAAAGACCTTCGGGTGCAATTTACAAATATCACATAATCAAAATTATCACATTTATTTCGTATTCGATACCCTATATTTTGCATTCTAAGGAATTATAAAAATGATTATATGAACGGAGATTTATGTTCTTAATAAGAATGCAACGAAAGCAGTGAGACAGAATTACAAAATACTGATAGTTTGAATATGGGCTTGAGCACCTTTAATTCCCATTAAGATTCAAGTAAGAACATTAGAATTACATGTAGTTTTTAATATGTTAATATTTAACTTTCTGATCACTCGCAGAGCGACTTAGAAGATCGTTAGCCAAAAAATAGCTTATCAAGATTGTTTTTAGTCAGTTGTTGCTTTGATTAGCCAAATAACGAATATTTATCGATGTGAAATATTTTTGATAATTTTAAATAACATCTTTTAGTCACTGTGGATGTTATTTCCAATACATTTTGAATAATCTCTTATTTACCAGTAATAAATTCTTTAATTTACATTACAACTGAGCTGGGCACCATAAAGCTTAAGAATTTACCTAAGTCTGAGAATTTTCTCAACTCCAGCTTCTCAGCCAATCGGAAATCAGTCTCCACTGGAGTTGAAAAATTCTCAGACTTAATCAGATTCTCAAGTTTAATGGTGCTCAGCCCCTATAAGTTATTTGATAATCTGAAACCATATCATAGAAAATATAATTTAAACTACTATAACAAAAATCTTTGAGCCAGAAAATTAGCAAATAGTGAAATTTTTTAGCCAATTATTTAAAAAATATACTCAAATGGCTCAATTGGTTAACTACAGGGTGAGCCCTGACTCACATAAGGTGACGTCCCTGAATGCCGATTCCGTTTTTGGACCATACTTTGCACTTCCGGCCACTGATAAGTGTGATCTTAACAATCCCTGTCTGTAATGCGTGACCTCGGTGTTTATTCTTTCATCCAAAGGGAAGGAAACTTAGCTCCCAGCAAGCTCGAACCCAGGACCTACGGAAATCTATTGAAAGATTGAAGATTGTTTTAAAGTAATATGAAACAAAGAAAACTAATTACAGTATCAGTCATTATCAAATTTTGGTTGTAGACTTTTGTTTATAGTTAAAAATCTATAAAATCTTAAAATAGAGGAAAACGGTGAACGGATGATTAATAGTTGCTTCCCGGACAGTAATACAACTGTATTCATGTGACCTCAAATGTGAACTCCTCTCGGAAACTCGTGACTCATACGCAACAACAGTGTCGTAAAAGAAGATGTCTGCAGCTGAGTAGATTGAATTTCTTCAAACGGAAGAACCGGTAAATAATCCTACAACTGTATATTGTCTATATAAAGTAAACCGTAAGGTTTTTCCCTGGCGTCTATTTTTGACATGTCCTCTTATTATGTCATGATTACCGTGAGTCGGAAGCCGTGCCAGAAGGTTAGCCAACCACCTTTGACATGACAGGTGCATACAAGGTACAACTTTCTTTTTAGATCACCTTAACCGAAGGTTCAAGTGAGCTTTTCTGATCACATTTTGTCCGTAAACCATTCGTCTTTCTGTCTGTCCATTTGTCTGTAAACGTGAACATTTTCAATTTCTTCTTAAGAACCACTCGGCCAATTTCAAACAAATTTGCCACAAAACATCCTTGGGTACAGGGGATTCAAGTTTGTACATATGAAGGGTCATGCTCTCATCAAAGGGGAGATGCTTGAGAAAAAATTTGGTGGGTATCTTAAAAAAAAATTTCTCTAGAACCACGCGACCATAAATCACGAAACTTATGTGAAAACATCCTGATAGATGTAGATTGAAGTTTGTTCAAATGGTGGTTGTTGGGATCAAGAGGGGCCACAATTGGGGTCCAAAGTTTAACATCAGTCTATATAGGAAAATATTTTTTAAAATGTTCTTCTCAAGAACAGCAAGTGTACAACTTATCATATCAATATGGAAGCATCATGATATGGTGTAGATACAAGTTTGTTCAAATATTAGTCGCCGGGGTCAAGATGGGGCTATGATAGGGACCCAAAGTTTAACATAGGTTAATATAGGAAATAAATGCATCTTTAAAAATCTTTTTCTTAAGAACAGCAGGTGCGCAATTTATCATATCAATATGGTAACATCATGATATGGTGTAGATACAAGTTTGTTCAAATGGTAGCCGCGGGGATTAAGATGGGGCCACAATAGGGGCCCAAAGTTTAACATAGATTTATATTCATAGAAAATATATTTAAAAATCTTCTCAAGAACAGCAAGTGACCAATTTATCAAATGAATAAGGAAGCATTATTAAAAAGTGTAGATTGAATTTCGTACAAATTCTGGCCCTCAGGGTAAGAAGGGGCCACAATAGGGGCCCAAAGTTCAATGTAGGTTTATACTGGAAAATATTTTAAAAAATTTTCTCCACAAGAACAGCCAGTGTACCATCTATCATATTAGTATGGTAGCATCATTATATAATGCAGATTCAAGTATTTTCAAATGGTGGCTGCCTGGGTTGGTCGGGGCCTGAATAGTGCACAAAGTTAAACATTGGTTTATATCGGAAAATATTTTTTAAATCTTCTCAAGAAGAGCAAGCTAAGTTTACGTTTTATCAAAATGATATGGTAGCATCATTATATGGTGTAGATTAAGGTTTAACAAATGGTGGCCGCTGGGATCAAGATCTGATTGGGCGACAGTAGGGGTCCAAATTTTAGCATAGGTTTTCTGGGAAAGTATCTTTAAATATTTTTTAAAGATTTATTGATATCAGAGGTTTGCAATTTCAATGATATTTGTTTTGTTGTCCTTTTTGGAAAAGGTGGGCTCCTGATTGGTCAAATTGTCAGCATTGTCTGTTTTCGATGAAATTTGAAAATTACTTTGATCATCTATGGCCATTTCAGTCTTATTTTTAGCTTTTATTCCTCTTTACCTGTGCAGAACAATTTCATATTGGAATGTAAAAGACATTAGTTGATATCAACAGAACTTGTTCCACTGTTTGGAGGACATCATATAATAGAACCCTGTTAAAATTGGACCTTGTTATTTTTTCTTTTCTTTTTGGTGGATGTGTCTTTTATTTTCAAAGATGAAAAGTTCATCTTTGTCAAAACCTTTCAAAAGTGACACATTGTAAATTCAAAATTTCTGCTACTCTGTGAAGTGAAATGTTCAGGCGAGTGATGTGGCCCATTGGGCCTCTTGTTTCATTTATCACCCCCATATGAGCGCGAATTTCGTCTTCAAATGTGCAATAATGGTTGAATTTTAGGACTAATTTAACTAATTCAGAATAAATAACTCGATCATATTTACACCAAAAATTAATTTCATATTATTGTGTCTTGAAGTTTTGGCTGATTTTCATCTGATCTGTTAGAACGCTGCTGATGACGTCATTATAACTATGACTTCTGATTAGTCAGTTCAGTTGTCACACTATCACTATCATATAGGGAGTCATATCAGATCAGAAATAATGTTGTCGTCATCTTCAGATCATTGCTCATACAACTAGTTGAAGGATCATATCGTTGAGTGCAAGGGGTGTGGTTAATCGCAAGCGGTAAAATGTGGAGCGGCCATCCTCGACCATAAGTTGTTGTTGTTACGTTGTTGTTTAACGTCCCAATCAGGAATATTTCACTCATATGGAGACGTCACCGATTGCCGTTGAAGGGCGATTAATTTTGCCTGTGACACGGGACCTCGGTTTTTACAGTCTCATCCGAAAGACAGGGACGGCCAACCGCGGAGTGGCGCTGCGGGAATCGAACCCCGGACCCTTCGATTCGAAGTCGAACCCGCTAACCACTCGGCCACGGAGGCCCCTCGACCATAAGTAATGAGAGCTTTTGTTTGAAGTTTGGGGTCATGAGATCAGAGGCTGGCACCAAAACACTTAAGAATTTACTTAAGTTTGATAATTTTCTGATTTAAAGCAAATACTTAATTCCGATTGGCTGAGAAGCTAAAGATGAGAAAAATTTTCAGACTTTAGTAAATCCTCAAGCTTTATGGTGCCCAGTCCAGGTGATGTAAGGTAAAAGTTGGTATTTTTTCGATATAGTGACTCTAACTCAATTTTTTAAAATCTGCAGTTTAATGTTTCCTTTTCTGTTTTTTTCTGTTTATAAAATTCTGAAAGGGTACTTTACGATACTTGTTTTATAAAAGCATGGGTCTATAATTTGATCAACAGGAGACTAAAGGCATGAATAGAAAACCTTAATCTATTTGTTTATTTATTGATTTATCAAAAACTACAGTAAACGTTAGGCTAAAAAGTACCTGATCAATGAACCAGTCTGTACCAAAAGATCAAACACTTATCCCAGTTAGATTTTTTTTCTGACGATCTTGACTCTTTGAGCTCACCAAAGCTAAACATAACCTTTTCTCAACATCTTTATGATAAACTGCTTTATAAAATTTAAGTATTGTAATTATCTCAGAAATTGTTCTCAAAATGAGAATTATACTAATACACACGAGTATCATATACTTTTATTGATGCGTCACACGTATAGCAAGAAAAACAACAACAACAACAACAAACATGTATAGTATGCCCTACGCTGAACACAGATGTTCAGACTATGAATATGTTTGTAAGATTCGATAAAAACCCTAACCCAAATTTAAAAAAAAAGCATTTAAGTTCCTTTTGCAATATTTGCCATTTGAGGGAAATTAAATTTAACAGGTTTGATATTGCAATATAATATGAGCAATCGGACGTAAAACTTTGTCCTTTCCCTTTTGCCAAATTTGTATTGTAATCAAACCTGTTAATTAAAAGTTGTATTTTTATTAAACCTGCTAATGAGGGTTGGTGATATTTTTATTTTTAACTTACCAACGTGATAATCTTCAGGTAGAACATTTTTGCATATTTTGCGTACATGCATAACCATAATAGTCAACCACATATCTTTTTTTGTTTTCTAAAAAAAATGTTGTTCTTTTAAAGTTCATTTAAATATATATTAAGATTTTTTTTTATTAAATATTTAAGATTTTCAGCATAACATTTTATAAGAGAAACTCAAAATAGCTATGCTGTATCCATAACACACCTTGCGTGCTACTTTCCACTGCGGGGCCTCCGTGGCCGAGTGGATAGCGTGTTCGACTTCGAGCCGAGGGGTCCGGGGTTCGATTCCCGCGGCGCCACTCCGCGGTTGGCCGTCCCTGTCTTTCGGATGAGACTGTAAAAGCCGAGGTCCCGTGTCACAGTAGGTGTTGGCACGTTAATGAACCCTCCCTGCTCTACAGCCAGCAGTGCCGAGCACAGGCAAAATTTGTCGCCCTTCACCGGCACACGGTGACGTCTCCATATGAGTGAAATATTATTGAGTGGGACGTTAAACAACAACGCAACAACAACATGCAACTGCCGACTTGTTTTTTACAAGACATCATTCCCCGCATTTGTATATCGTCAAATTTCTTAACTCGAAATTTTTACAATGCTGTCGGTAATAGCAGTCAAAATTTTATCAAAAACAAACGATGGCTTCATGAAATTATGCATAACTGTCTGCTAGAAAGTTAGTGACGTCATAATGGGTTTTTTTTAAATGATTGTCCGAGGTTTGACCGAGGTCCTCTGTATTGTGGTGTCATATATTAAAAACCATTTCTGGGCCCGAAATCACCAGAAAAACTCAAGCTCAATCTTAGTACTCAGCTCAAGTGTTTTTCCTTAATTTTGAACCAAATACAAGTAAATTCAGAGTTAAATACATTTCAACATACTATTTACATCATCCTAATCAGATATCAGTAACATTTTGTGTTTTTCCTTGGTACTTAATTAATCAGGTCCAAAAAGTGATTTGAGCATGAACTCAAATCTTGAGTATCATACTCAATGTCTTTTTCAATTATTCTGGCTGCTGGTTGCTGATTTGATACAAACTATTACTGATTTTTTTTAATTATATGATATTAAAACACATGTTAAAAAGCATTTTACACTTTACATACCCGTAATTAGTTCAAGAACAAGTAAAACCAGTTGAGTTGAATACTGAGTTTAGCTTATGTTTTAGGTGATTTCGGGATGATTTTTTTCTTGTGACTTTCTGCAGCGTTAATCCGTACATGACGTCACTATACTCCATATGACACAGACCGTGATGTCGTCACAAATCAACAAACACCCCACCAAGACGATAGTTTCAGTTACGCTATGTAAACTCCAATTTTCTGACGTCACGAAAACCAACCGCCTGAAACGGTTATGATAACGTCATCAAATTACGTGTACTCATGGCGCAGACACTACACATCATACTGATGGGAGTCAAATTCATGAAGTCAAAATTCAAATCATGGAGTTGAATGTGATAAAAGTAATTGACAAATTTTCTTATGTAGATCCACAAAGCACGTCTTCTCCGCCCAATGAAACAGAGGCATTGGCTGATACGGATGAAAGACAAGAAAGCGCCGAACCTTGTGGCGTCAACGGAATCGGTGAAACAGAAGTACAAAGGGAACTAATACAAGTAAGCTTAGTTCTTACAGTTCAAATGACTTGATCTAAAGGGCGGGGCTGACTAGACCTAACGAATGTCTCGTAAAGCAGGGAGAGATAACAGAGGCGTGTGTGTTTTGTTTCGGTTTTCATCGTAACCTACTAGATTGGTCTGCATTTCCAACATCCCCAGTCCCCCATGAAGATCCATTTCTAACGTCTTACCTGGTGTTCCACGGCTATCGAAGGTGTCAATTAGACATCACTTAGCGTGTATTTATACCAGAGGCATTGCTATTACAGAACATATTCAATGTAAATAAGAATCATCTACTTGTGTCCTTATTTGTCCAACTATACTCGGCTTTTTTATTTTAGTTTTTGTTTTGTTTTTAATTACATGTATAAGTTTAATTTTTGTTATTTATTTTTGTTGTTTTAGGGAGGGACCGATTTTACTAAAGCTGATTCCCTTGATAAGCATTGCGCTGAGTTAACGTACAGACCTTGGACAAAAGTATTCGCACGGTAAAGGCAACGTTAAAAGCCAAACAAACGATGCGGGTTTCCCCAGTCGGTCGACGATAAGCATAACGTTTTTTCACTTGANNCAGAGTTGAGTACAGGTTGTAAACAAAACATAATTACTCTGTTAAAAAACGGTTTAAGTACCGAAAAAGTCGGCAGATTTTTAGAAATACCCAAATCAACAGTTTTTAGCATTTGGAAAAAGTTTAGGACCGAGGGCACCGTTAAAAAAAGTCAGCGAAGTGGGCGGAGAAAATTAATTGATGTGCGAAGTGAGAGGAAACTGATACGGGAGGTGAGAGGTGACGGAGAACGTGTTTTATTGGATCTAACCAGAATTTTTAATGAAAATAATAATACCAATGTTTCCAAAAAAACTGTCTGGAGATGTTTGAAAAAAGATAAATACAGACGATGTGTTTGCAAGAAAAAAATTCGTATCCATTGTGAAAACCGGAAGAAAAGAGTAAAGTGGTGTTCTGTCAGGAGAAATTGGACTGTTCAAAACAACTGAAAAAATATATTTTTTTCTGACGAGAGTAAAATAGTAATTGGAAATGACTGCAGGGGTTACATTTGGAGGAAAAGTGATGAGGCATGGTTACCTGAGTGTATTTCGCCAGGTGTGCAAAAGAAGTCAAGTGTTATGACATGGGGTTACATTACGCATCATGGCGTCGGGACTCTCTGTCGTGTTGACGGGAACATACATTCAGGAAAGTGGCCAGCACAGTCGCCTGATTTAAACCCGATAGAAAACGTGTGGTTGGCAGTAAAAAAGAAATCCAGTCCTGTGCAACTAAAATAAATACCACAAATGAGCTATGTGATAAAATTTATGAGGTTTGGACAAACATTTCAGTAGAATACATAAGAAGTCTTTATGCATCGATTCCGGCGAGAGTCCGTCAAGTTCAGCGATCCCGCGGTTACATAACTAAATATTAAGGTAAGATGTAATTTCTAATTTTCATTTATTCGTTTTCAAACGAATGAATATCCAAAGATCATTAATCTAAAACCACCTGTGATTGTTTTGATTGTAAGCTATCGTAATAAACATTCTCATGACGTCAACCGGTGCTGGGGGAAGACGCGACTGCCATTATCGTGCGAATACTTTTGTCCAAGGTCTGTAGTTTTCACGTAAAGCGTACGCCACTCGCACGCAATAATCCAGAAATTTAGGTGTGCAAATTTTTTCAACATTTGAAATTCTCCCGACGACGTGGCACACCCCCGCACTATTCACACTAGTTCATGAAGTACGTGCTTTTGCGGGAACAAACTGATTAGTGCAAGTATCATTGTGGCTTTACAGTGATTTTCGATTTGTGAAATACAATTCCAAACAAAGACTTGGATTTGAATCCTATTATACCTACATCCGGCATATGGATTTACCATCCTGCCTTTGTGAACAATTTTCCAATTATGCTCTCTTGAGATGGGGTCTATTAAATCTAGACATAGTTGTATAGGCCTAATTTTGCGTTCTTTTATTGAATACAATTCCAACATAAACATAAACTTGGATTTGAATCCTGTAATACCTACATCCGGCATATGGATTCACCCTCCTGCCTTTGCGAAGTTTTCCAATTATGCTCTCTTGAGATGGGGTGTGTCATCCTTTCAACTCGATACTTTCCACCTAATAAAAAGTGAGTGTCGCCGTAAATATCGGCAAGAGAAGGATCATAATGATAAATCATATTTCCATTCTTACGTCTAGACCCGTTTGAATATTTTCATTCTTTTATGTTAAATTTTAAGTCATATTATATAAATATTACATTCATGAGAGGGTGATATTGCATATTTTCATCC
>JACSZP010003324.1:0-10049 GCA_016161895.1 Pinna nobilis | reverse complement strand
ACCTTCATCTTGGCATTTTGTACATTTGACGTCAGAAGGACTGGAACATTGCTGCAATCTACAGTTGAGGGGCTTTGGACATACTGAGAAGAAAATAAAAGAATTAAAACCATTGTGATGACAATTAAAATGAATACTGATAGATGCAATGCAGAGACACAATCCGTATGTATTTCTTTCATTCTATGGTTGATTTCCATTATCTTTATTGCTCATCTCCAAGAAGCAAACTGCTACTCTCATGTGGCTTCATTTGGATCGTCGTAGTTTTAATAGAAAACACAGGTGTGAAATATGCAGCTCAATAACTTATCGTTTGTATGATATGGACAAGATAATTTTGTGTTAAATATAGTTAAAATGAGTTTCGTGTTTGAAATGTATGGGCAAAACATTGCCATCTATTGAGTAACAGACATGTATAATTTGAAAACTATTTTAGTAATCATCAAAAACATATAGCCAGGGCTACCGTTCTTCAGACAAACCGATGTGGTTTGTGGCTAGCCTGTTAGTCTTCTGATCTAGAGATCCTGGGCACGAATCCTACCAACGCTGGGGTTGTATTAAACAGCCAAACATTGAGAGACGTCACATATTCACTGAAATTAGCAGGAACCACTCATTATTGCATATGGAGTGTAAATTACCCCATAAATATACGTGTATATCTACCCTCACTTGTATTATTTAAGGCACATACTATGTAGATCGTAGATACGAAAACCAACGAATTGAAAATACGTACTCATAAAAACTGCAGGACTCTAAACAGTTAGATATTGGCCGATTTGTAAACCAGAGAGAACTATTACTCCATAACTTCCTCGTACGTAATAATTCCGTGGATCATTTTGAGTACATATTTTGAAGAAATTAATCGATATTTTTGTGACGTTTCTCTATAAGGACACGCATCTCCATGTGAAATATGAGAGGATTGTAAATTCAACATCAAGCCACATATTGATAACATTTTCAATCTTTATTACCAATCGTTCTGCTGGGTTACTTATGATATACAATTGTTTTTCGTCGATCGGTGTTAAACTATTCGCCTTTCGGTCGAGGTATACTGGGTTAGAATGTAAACTAGACCTCGATTTGTTTTTCTTATACTATGAATAAGAGAGTTAAATCCAAGGTTATGTATAAAAGTTTGTTTTAGTGCATTATAGAAATCTCACTGCTCAAAATACAAATGTGCTGATCATAGGCCAATAATTGGACTTTTTGATTGACATTCAATAACATCTCCAAGATGTCAAAAGTTCCTTGACTGAATATTAAAACATTACAAATAAGAAAACAAATCAGTGAATCTTAAAATCAGTATTCAAATCAGATAATATGGATTAAAAGCTAACAAATACTGGATACACTAATGAACCCGTTGACCAGGGTTGGGCACCACAAAACTTGAAAATTGACTTAAGTCTGAGAATCCAGTCTCTCGGCCAATCGGAGTTCAGGATGAGCTTGATTTGAGAATCTTTTGAGACTTAAGTAAATTCACAAGTTTAATGGTGCCCTTACCATTATTGAACTATATTCGATTAGTGCCCTTATTCAGACATAAATATTATTTCATCAATATGCTCTGTTACAGTGTTGAAGTTGGTAAATTAGTAAAAGATCGTAGAACTTTGTACGGTATTTAAATATATGCTGACGTAATTCGGTGGTTTAACTGTCGCATATTAAGCGTAAAGTCGTCCACAGCTTTCCATATGTGTACTTTATGTAAAGGTTCTGATCTATAAGACACGTCTAAAAAGAACTATAGATGTACCCTGGTCCCATTACTTTTCTAAACATGCGCTCTAATACGTACCTTTATCACTACAAGTGTCTTTAACGGCCTACTTTTAACCATACTTCATGTAATTTTACTAGTATGTTGACAGGGTTGTTAAGTATCATAAAAGTATCAGTTGTCTTATCAAAATCCGATTGAGGATGTTTGCAAATAAAATAAACAGCGAATTACATTTTTATCAAGCAATGGTTTTTGACATTACTTCCGCATTACATAAAACTGTTTAAACCCTAATGTCAATAATGATCTCTTAACATTTTTCAAATCGATAAATCGAAAGATTTAAGACATACGAAAATAAATCAACATTATTGTGCAATGTCGTCTAGCGTACGACTTATGAGAGAGAGAGAGAGAGAGAGAGAGAGAGAGAGAGAGAGAGAGAGAGAGATTCCGTAAAAAGGATACAGCAAAATCGTACATATCCAAAGACGCTAAGGTTTGATGTTCTTGGATTTTTTATGTAACTATTAGTTCCAATTATCAATTCTTATCTGATCACAGCGATAAGAATACTAGTGCTTCCTGTATATTACAAAATTAAAAAAAAATACATACCAAATAAACATCTCAATGTCGAATACAAAAAACAATTTAAGACAAACTGATAACTATTGAGTATATTGGCGATTATCATATGACACGTTTGAGACAGAAAGACGTAGATAGAACATTTAACTTATTATGTTATTACAAATATAATCTACATTATATATACATATTATGTTCTTTGCTCAATATCCGGTAAAATATATAAAACATAACTTAAACACTTAAACTCTACTCAAAACTCAAGTGTTTGTTATATTTTATCTACTTTACCGTATATTCTCAAGTTTTTATGTTATATTTCTTATATTTTACCGGATATTGAGAGCCTAAAAAATGCTGTCGTATCAAACTTAGCTCCCTTTAACACAATGAAGTCACGATATTATGACGTCATGGACAATTGTTGTTAAGTTTTCATGTTACAAAGCAACTGAAGATTAAAGATGTAAGTTAAGTAGAGCTCAACTGTATATGGAATTGTATATACCTGTGCAAGACCTGCAATTAATTAAAAATACACAAAGAATATATATATACAATATATATATACATGTATATATATATAACGAGTATTTTTGATTAATTGTAGGTCCCACCGGTAAGTGTAGCACATCCACATCTGAGTGAATATTCTTGATACGTTCTCTCAAATCTTTACAAACGATGTCTTTCACGACCGATTTTCAAGTTCATTCATCAGGTAAAGTCTTTTTCAATGAAGAAGCAATTTCATTTAATTCCTCTTAATTACGTTTAACTTCAAATATATCGCACTCTGATTTAATACATGTATATTGTTGTGGCATTTTCTTTCAGGAATTTCTTTTGAAATAAAGGACGTTAATAAACAAATAGGGGGACGCATTTTCATACAAAATATTTACTTGGAATATATGAATTAACAGTTTATATAATAATTTTGTTTTTGGTATCAATGTATTCCATTATGTAGTTTTTAGTTGTTACTTGTTCGATAAAGGATTTTCAATCGTTCTTTATGATATGATGATGTTTTAGATATCATTTATTTCATTTTGGGTTGACTTTGGAATCGTGCGTCTGGTAAAATTAATCAACATGGTAAGCCTACATACGAGGTCTAATTGATACTTTCTGATGTTCTTTTCAAATCCTGTTTTTTTGGGGGGGGGGGATATATAGGGCCGCGTACCCAAATGCAACGACTAGTCAGTTTGGTCAATTTATATCGACGAGGTAGCATTTTAGAGTGAAAAAGACATGCGGGGCTTTTGCAAAATGCAAAAATTATAGTTGGAATAGCAGTGATCCAATATTTGCATAAACAGGTTTAACACTTTATTTAATAATGATATGGTAGCAAATTCTTTTCACGACTCCGTTTTCGCAGTCAAAGTTCAACCGAGACTACCAACAATAGCAGACTTTCGAGTTGTTCCGTTTCCGGATTTATTCTTCGGTTTAGCATCGCTCGAGCAACTTCCGTTCAAGCAGTATCATTTCCGGTTTTGATGTTTATATTAACAACGACAAGTACTTATCTTACTTAAAAAGTTTATTATATATTAAAACTTATCAATGTAGACATAAGATGATGCAAAACCCTCCCGACCTTTCGTATCCTTTCTGACTTAATGATTCTACTAATGTAGCTACGTAAACGATTTTGAATAAATAAATGAGTGTAACCAATCAGATACTTGCGGTCAGAACAACAATCCCCATAATGGGCTGCTGAACACTTGCATCCATTGTCGTATGTTCCACTATTATGGCAGTCTGTATTACACACCCTCGTTCTTGTGTATGGCGGATTGACTCCTGATGCCCATCTACACCAAGAGTGCCTATCAGCCCACGATCCCCAGTGAGCCCACGATCCCCAGTGAGCCCACGACCCCCATGCTATCCCGTGACAACAATGATTTCGACTTTGCGTTCCTCCGCCACACGGTTTACTACATGTTGACCATTCGCTCCACCAATTATAATTGTTCCAATTATTCCAATGGCCCAACCAACCGCATTGACAATTTACAGTGCCACAATTAAGGTAGAGAGCCAGTAGAAAGGCATGGAACAAATTCATAATGACAACTGGCTTCTTTCCGTCGAATATTTCAATATATATGATATTTAAATATATCACTAGTACTTCCTGGTATTTTGCTTTTTTAAGTTTGATTTATGCCAGAGGTGTGTAAACACTATATAAATTACTTTCTGCCTAGCTTTGGCACATCACGAAATCACATGCATATCTTATCGAGAATCTGTCACTCAGCACTTTCAGACATTGAGTAGTGCGAGATTGTATCGTAACAACACATTTTCTACCCGATTATACATTTCAGTTGATATGAAAGACCTTTTTTATAATATCACGTTAAATGACAGTGATTCCATACAATTACGTAAGAGGACAGCAGCCGACCGTTACAAATATCTTCTATATGCGCGACATTTGTGCGGAGACGGTCTCCATATCTCTTTTCCAACTCAAGCAGAATTCAGTGATGAATTCCTGATTGGAATTTGGGTGTACCTTCCTTGAAAAGAAAAATGAATATTGCGTTTCATTGGCAAATGGAAAACAATCAAGTCACGGAACTTCGATAGCTGGGAAGACACAGAGAACATTTCTTCTCGAACTTCGTCCAGGTGCAACATTTCCTAAGTTTTCCCTGCTACCTCGGGTCAATGACTCGACTGTTTCCCTATTACCAATGGATTGATTTAATATAATTGTGACACGGTACCTCGGAGTCGAAGTCCGAACATCTACAACAACGAGAATTCTGTATCCATCGTACTTAGTGGAGGGAAATTTACTTGGGGCTCGACAAATCAAGGCCAAGGTCATCAACTTGAGTAAAAGCGCATGTTTGGATCATGAAAAAAATTTTTTTATTATGATATAAAAGTTATCCTACATTTTATTACTTATAGCTTTGGATTTGGATTGGCTTGTGACTTGTAATTTGTATCCATTAATATTGATCTTAGGCATTGTTTTCAGTAGTTTTTTTTTAACTGTTTAGGGGCCTGATTGATTTAATGTCGAAAAGACCAAAATTTTTATAGATATTCGAATGCATTTCCCACGGTGAAAATCATTCAACTCTAAATTTATTTTTATTGGTATTTGAGGAATATTGTTGCGCTGAGTACCGCGTTTGAGATATTTTGATGACTCTCTGCCTATCATCTTTTTTTCATCCTAATCGGCCCGATTTGACCGCTCTTGCATTTTGAGCAGAAATTATAACAATGATGAAGCTTTGATAACATCTGTACAATTTCTTACATAGAAAAATGAATAAAGTCAAGTTTTGCAAATGTATAAAAAATGATAAAATGTAGATATGTAATAGATGAAATAACAAACGTCAATAAAATAAAAATAATAAGTAGACCTGTAATTGAGGGGCTTTAGTTGTCAGCATTTGGCTTTGGTTTTTTTTGCACTATAATCAAGCGGGCCCCTTTAACAAATTTCAAAATACTTAGAGATAACTCTGATAACCTAACCTACTCCAGTTATAAAGTAGTCACTACTAAAGTTATGAGATCCTTTGTATAAAACAACATAGCACAAGAATAGACGCTTTCAGTTAAAGATAAAGGGGTGCACAAAACTAAGACATACGGAAGCGTTTCAGGGATATTGAATAATTCACTTTTTCAGATAATTTTTACACATTTTTCTGTAAAATTTATATTCTTTCTGTAAATTTTACACTTTTTCTCTAAAATTTGCATTTTTATGTAAAATTTACACTTTTTTTCTGTACAATTCATACTTTTTTCTGTGTTGAAAAAAAGTGTAAATTTTATAGAAAAATTTTTAAAATTTACAGAAAGCCAAACAACAAGTCTATAGACATTAACTTTTTATTTTGTCATAGCTTGTAGCAATATCATGCATTCCATATTTATTGTAATTCAAAGTACTTATCGTGAACCTGTCACTACTATGAAATGATGGGAAAAATACGCATACATCATAGATAAATAGGAAACGTCAATAGAAGAAGTGGGCATGTATGTGAAGGGCTTTTGAGATCAACATTTTGCTTTTACAGCCAATGGATTTGTTTACATTGCAATCAAGCGGTGTTTCCATAATCGGAATTTCGGAATATTCGGAGATAACTCTTAAAGTATCACAAAGTTACCCTACTTTTTAAAAAATGAAGACCTTCATTGATATCCGTAGGATAAAACGTCATGAGACAGGAAAAGAGATTATCAGTTTTAGATATAGGTGCACGTAGAAACAATGATAGTCTATTGTTAAAATTGATATATGATCGAACGTCTAGGGTTCCTATACACTTAGAATTAAAGATAATACAATAACCATTTAGAAACACGAAAAGCTGTTTCAAACAGACAACTTTATGAAAATATATATTTTCTTTGAGCATGTGCAAGTCCAATGTCAATTGAATTTTTTACCAATTAAACAAGATTAATCCCATTAAATCACGAATGTTTTGTAGAGGTAGAAAAGTATATCTAGAAATATGAACCACTAAAGTTTTGAGAGGAAAATTGTAGAATGGAAATTAAGGATATTTGCCATCGCATATACTTTTATCACAGGAATATTGTTGAGCGTAATCCCACGGAACAATACTGTCAGAGTACAGATGACGGGTACTCAAGGTTAGAAAATGATTTGCGATTTTTAGATAATCCATATCAACACCTGTTCATCAAATAATTTACCAGCAGACGTGCCAATTTCTGTCTATAGTAAAGTAAATGCATTTTTGAATTAAATCTTTAAACATTTTAACAGGAGCTCAATCGAATAATAATCAGACACATTAAATATGTTATCAGTTAAGATATCAATAAAACGAAGCTGCTTCTAACAAAGCTTAAATGTGCACAGAAAAATATAAAAATATAATTGATTGGTAAAAATGCCAAATCTAAAAAAGGCCCAGATAATTTTTTGGTTAGGCGATTTAAAAATGGAAACTGGATAAAAAAGGCATCCGATTACACAAAGAAATGAAGAGGATGTTGTTGTTGCGTTGTTGTTTAACGTCCCACTCAAGAATATTTCACTCATATGGAGACGTCACCGTGTGCCGGTGAAGGGCGACAGATTTTGCCTATGCTCGGCATTGCTGGCCGTAGAGCAGGGAGGGTTCTTTAACGTGTCAACACCTACTGTGACACGGGACCTCGGTTTTTACTGTCTCATCGAAAGACAGGGACGGTCAATTGCGGAGTGGCGCTGCGGGAATCGAACCCCGAAGCCCTCGGCTCGAAGTCGAACACGCTAACCACTCGGCCACGGAGGCCCCAATGAACAGGTTAACATCCTTGACTTCACATGCGCGGATCGTCTCTTTATCTTGTTCGCCTTAAGTCTTTTGACTTATTAGCATAACTATACTTAATATATATATATATATATTTCGTTAATTCTACTGGTCTAATGTCCCTTAGTCAATGAATTCTTTATAATTATTTAATATCATGTGAACAGATTTTTGTATTCGTTTCACAAAGTGTTTGTAAACGGTGATCTTCAATATTAACCCTCACACTTTATAGTTCATTATTTTCAGGATACACAAGTTTAATAGAGTAGGAATAAAACAAATGGTACTCTATTATCTTACAAATGGCTTCAAAGCTGTAATAACTTCTGAGAAGTAATAGACCTTGAACCGAATAAAGATTAGCTTTGAATCCTTTGAAAGTTAGAAAAAGTAATTATAATATATATATAGTTTCAAGTAGATCGAATAAGGAATAGTCATCTATCATTACAGACGTACGTCACAGGCAAATTTAGAGTAATTTGAATAAATTTATACAAATTCATCTTTCATCTAAATGTTATCCTTCTAGTTTATTAAAAGATTTTACTTCCTGGTTGAGATTGAGTACACATTGTTAACATCACTTTTACTGATAAGTTTTAATCATGGTAAGCAAGAGCAAATATATTTTTCAGGCTCGTTCAATTTTCCAACTACCATTCAATTTAATGATCAACTCAACGAAGGCATTTTAATCCTAACAATCCTCGCTTTATCTGACCTTTTTAAACTGATCTTGACTAAGGTAAAACTCCATTTAGCCATGGTTTAAGGGGGTCATTTGTTTGAGTTTTGTTATCTTATATTTTCCTTTTAAATCAATTGCAAAATTACTCTTGTTAGCCTACATTTTGTCATGGTAAAAGTCTTAAGTATCTTCTAAAGCATGGTTTTTGTTGTTGTGGATTTTGCATCACATTCACTTTTTATACTTCACATTGTATTTATATTTTCTATATGTAGGAGATTAACTGTTTTTTTTATGAAAATATGTATTTTTTGTACTATTGTTTTACGTCCAATTAATGAACTTTTCTCATACAGTAAAACCTGTTTTAAGAGACCCTCCAAGGGAAGAAGCAGAAAGGGTCACATATGACAGGTGGTCTCTTAATTCAGGTGATTTATATAGGAAAAAGTTATTTTGGGAACCATACATTTAGGTCACATAAGACAGGTTTTCCTTTAATTCAGTTGGTCACTAAGGCAGGTTAGACTGTATATTGACTTTTCTACGTATTATTAGTTCTTTGTAATTTTTTGGACTTAGGGTACTTCATCATGTTGACACCTGGTCCCATTGAAATAATAGTTAGGCGTCATATACGGATTGTTTTCTCTTCATTCTGATACATTTCAATTTCATCCTCTGTTACATTTTGAAAAACAGATTAACGAGTTTGTAGTATTCATTCCGTAAAGTGTTTTTTTTTTAATTTGATATACCAATTCCTATCCGAATCCGATTTTATACACTGTTATTCTATTTAGACGATAATTATGTTCACCTGATATGATATAAGTAATATGACTGGTTTTCCTTGTCAACAGACAAATGGATTAAAGCAATTTTACCTTGATAAGAAGAAAGGCACGTGATGTGATTTGCAATATTTCATAACATAACAATGTAGATTCTAATTGCTAATCAGAGTGAATCAAATAATGTAAACAAGGTTGTGAGAGTAGCACATCAGAGAACGTTTTTTGAGAGAGTATAATGCTTGTTAGACAATGTATCAAAATTAAATGTAGAAGTGATAGTAGAAAGGACAAAGTAAAACCAAATTTCGCAATTGCCCGAGTTTGGAAATATTCTCAAATCTGGTAAAATATGGTTAGGCGTTTTAGAATTGATTATTTCTGCAGCGAATACTCATATTTTTAACGCTGGCAAAGTAAAAATTAACGGTTTCTACTCTTTTTTCTTGTAATAAGTTAATTCTGTTTTACTTAGACATAAATACATGTATATCACATCATATGCTTGAATTTGGTCATGAGTTATCGGATTAGTGGTCGTCGATGTGTGTTTATTAATACGTTGTCTCGATACTAAGGTCGAGCACACATTTGACGTAAAGAATTCCAATAACGGAAATTACGCGTTTTACTACATAACCTAATTTAAAACAGGAATGCTGATGTAGCATCAATAGAACTGATAGAAAAATTGATATAAGTGACAAAAAAGGAAACGTAGAAATTGAAAGTGTAAGATACACAAAAACAAAAAGGACATTTTCTTTTTTATAAAAGACCAGAAATATAGCAACTTATCACAAAAGCATCAAATGACACTTTCACCAAGATTTGACTCATACTTGAAATTGAAACTGAATTATAAAAAT
>JACSZP010003317.1:2448-13171 GCA_016161895.1 Pinna nobilis | reverse complement strand
TAAAATATCATTTATGCCTACATACAACATACTACAGAACTAAAATCTGCTGAAAAGTAAATTTACAAATATATCAGACATGGGTATTCTGGGATGACATGATCACAGTGTTGCTTTTTAATCCATGTTGATGGACAATCCTTGTGTCACATTTTGACAATACCCTGACTAGTTGAAGCATTTCACTGACAAAACGCATAAGAAAACTTAAGGTTTTTTTTATCCATAACAACACCTGCAACTTAGCTTCTTTGCATGTACAGTGTAAATAAAAACAAAATGTTGAAACAGAAAGTATGTTTACACTTAAATAAACGATACCGTAGCCAAAGTGCTGGCAAAGCCCAATCATCCATGCTTTGGGTTTATTATGTGCACAACGACAAAGCTTGTTGAGAGTTTTAAATCCAAATGGTAATGAAAATTATCTAGTAGATAACACCTCATGACTGTGGTAGACAGTCAGCAATAATTTCTTTAGCAGTACTTGATATGTGATTAGGAAAACCTACATCAAATTCAATTATTAAGTCTCCTCTCTTAGTTGGTTGTTTAGGCTGAGGTAGCCCCTCTCCCTGAACACGTTTTACAGTCTGTGGTTTTACAACTTCACGAAGCCTTAAAGGTATCGTTCTTCCATCTATTGTTGGTACTTGTAGTGTTGTTCCACACAAAGCCTAAAAAAAAACCAAAATGTACACAACATTTAGTATCACACGCTTATTTAACAAACATCAAAACAATGCAATAAAAAAGGAAACCAGAAACAGAATGAGAACTGCATTTTGCACGAATAATTGGAGTTTTACTCAGAAGAAAACCGTAAACACTACTTTCTTAGCACTTAATTCAAAAGAAAAACTTGAAACTGATATATTCTAATTACAGTTCTAGCATTAATTACAAAATCAAAATGACAAAAAGCCCTGTCTATTTTAGAATATATATTCTGAATGACAATGTACCAATTACATGTAGTAACCACTACGGTGCCCCCAAAAATGTATTTACTACTTAATTTTCAATTTTGATTTTTCAAAATAGTAAAATGTCTTCTTCATCACTGCTGTAACTATGTACCAAGTACCATATGTTAGATATTCAAGAGATTAATTCTTGTATTTCTTTACAAGAAATACCTCAGAAAATTTGACTTATCTAATTATTTGGATTCTACTTACATCTCTGAGTGAAATCTTTGCCTTGTACCTGATGTCACTTCCATCTCGAGTAAATACTGGATGAGGTTTGTCTTTTATCACAAATACAACATCTGCTGGAATATTGTTTGGTGTTTGGTCACCCTCTTTAGGGAAAGTAATTTTAGTACCAGATTTCCACCCTGGTTTTATATCAATTGTCAATATTTTGTCTTCATTCCTCATTGACCTGCCATCTGGATTTAAAACTTTTCGTGTGATTTTCAGTTTTTTCGTTGTTCCTCGGTATATATCTTCCAGTGACACTGGTAAGTCTCTGACAACAGCAATATCTTGTCGCTTTCTATGTGGCACACCGCCCATCATGGACGGGCCACCGTGTCCGAACGAAAATGGATCATCATCTACATCCATGTCATCGTGGCCACCGAAACCATGGAACATACGCGGACCACCCATTCCACTGCCACCACCGAAAAAACTGGCGAAAGGATCGTCGGATCCAAAGAACATGCGAAATGTTTGTCGTGGGTCCCCTTGGAAAGAGTAGTGGTAGGTACCACCACCGGGACTTCCTCCACTGCTAGAGCCACCTTGTTTAAGTCCCTCTTCGCCGTACTTGTCATAAATTTCCTTTTTATTTTTGTCACTCAACACGTCGTAAGCCTCTGCGATTTCCTTGAATTTCTCTTCTGCTCCAGGTGACTTGTTCTTGTCTGGGTGGTACTTCAGTGCCATTTTACGATATCCTTTTTTAATTTCATCTTCACTGGCACTTCGAGATATTCCTAGTATCTTGTAATAATCTTTCCCCATCGTGCACTATTGGGAATGAAGATCGAACGCAAAATGTCTACCGACAGGAGAGCTGACAGGTATATATAATCAAATTTGATCGCGGTGTTTCCCGAAATTTCTCGACGTTGCCAGAAGGAATACGCACTTCCGCTCTAATTTTATCCAATCAAATCGAAGAGGATTTCCCATCCTAGAAAATGATTACTGATCGACAGCAGACTGTAAAAAAGATGAGAGCTTTTGACGTAATACCCATTATCTCACATATGTATCATCATAAAGCGATTAGGAATAGAAGTAACACATACATTTCATTTCTTGAGTTTCGAAGTTTTACGATCTGCTACATCAGAGACATATAATACAGATTATATATGTCTCTGGCTACATAAAGCAGAGACATATAATACATCTGTATTATATGTCTCTGCATAAAGGCCGCCGAAAAATTACTCATCCCATGCAGAGACATTTACATCTGTATTATGTCTCTATACGTCTCTGTGGAAACGGAACATTTTTTTTCATCTGTTTAGGGCATACAAACGTAGGCATAAAGAGGGTTCGCATGTGGGTCCCTAAGTTGATAAGCAAAATATGATATATTTACTCTTGTATTTGACAAAATAGCTTTTATAACAGAAATCGTCCCCCCCTTTTTTGGAGGTGATGTCTAAGAAAAGTAGCCTACCATACACGACAGTCTGGCAATATTAACGGACATAATTACTATATAAATGTGTTTGGTATAAATTATTCCTGACTATGTTTCAGATGTAAAGCAAAGAATCAAGAGAGAGAAAACGATAAAAGACACAGAAGAGGAAATAATGCTACCCCTCCCCCCAAAAAATAGATCTATACTAATAGGCTAAGTAGGCCTACTATACACGTAGGTATAAATGAAACCAGTGATAGACAGATGTAGTAAGAAAGCCTCAATCTAGATACGTAACTCGAGTGTAGACCACTCAATATAGGCCCGATAGGAATATCATTTTCCCTGGAGTCACTTGTTCTATATATAGGCCTACACCTCAGACTCGCTTGATCTATATAAGCCTACATTCTCCCCCTTTTTATGTTCTATTTGACAAAATTATTGAATTAATACCTAATGATAGGACATACATATTTTTGAAATATTTCATGTAGGCCTTCATGTTCATATTCAATTACATGTACATGTATATCCATCTTTAGTTGCATTTCTAAGTGTGAAAAAGTGGTAGACCTACAACAGAGTGCCCCCCCCCCCCCCCCCCCCCCCCCCGAAAACTTGATAAATTATACCCGTTTTGTTCGAAAGTTTTTAAAAAATGCCTAGATTGGTGACGGTTCGACTCACGCGGGAATACATTTTTAGGTAATCTATTCATCATAGTTTTCACGTGGACGTTACTTGTGTTGCTGAATGATGGATGAAGTACGGAAGAACTAGATGATGTCTTACACTGCCCGGAGCGGGTTTTCCTGCATAAAACGCGACAAAGAGATTTATGAAACTCCGACTATAGGATCTGCTCGGGGGCACTATGTCACTTACTGAAATTTCATTGGACGTCCAATAGAACCTGGACAATATACTGCATTATCATAAGTCGCTGGACAAAGTAAAGTTCACATTTATTCATCTACTCTCCCAAATTTTTCTGGTTAGACTTTTCGGTATGTGGTATGTCATAATGAGTTCCGTGTATATGAAATTAATTTGACACGTACAATAATATTAGACTCAGCATGCAAATATTTACTCGGGGTCAGGATCATGATTGAAAAGTAAAATGATCTTCTAAACTGAATTTTAAAAGAAAATCGCCTTTCAACTTTTGAAAAAAAAGAAAATATTTCATTCCGGTAATGTAACTGTTTATTTCAACCAGTTTACAAATGTACCCTTGACGATACCACTCATCCGCCGTTATTAAACCGGCAAACTTTCTCACAGAATCAGTTAGGTTACAGCAGGACTCGAACCGCGCTGACTAGAGCCAACAGAGATGAGAGACTGAGTAGTTTAATTTAAAATGCAATGCTCTAACCGTTCGGCCACTGGGACGCCTGGCATGGGGTTTATTACTTTACAGATTTTGAGTTGAAATACAAAAAGAGATATCATCTATCAAGTTGGTATCGTAACTCTTATATGTTTAGCGTATATCAATCATCCACTGACAAAAACATCAACAACACTTAACATTAACATACATGTACTTTCATCTTAAAATCTTTTCTTTCCCGTGCCTGATGACACATTTTGAAACCTTTGAATAAAATGTGAATCTTATTCAACTTATGTACGTGTACAAACATACTACATCTATTATTTCTCTGGCACTTCTCAAACAGGGTCGATCCAACGATTTTATGGGTGAAAATTGTGGTAGTCATTATATATAATGGCAAAAATACTAGTAATAAGATAGACTTGTAGTTATATCTACATGTACTACTGACATTTAAACAGGATGATGATGCTATTAGCTATATAATATAATGTCCTAGTCCTAGTGTGACACGGAACCTCGGTTATTACTGTCTCATCCGAGAGACAGCGACATTCAGTCGTAGCATGGCTTGGATTCGATCCCCGTCCTCGCGATCAGAAGTAAAAAAAAAAAAAAAAAAAACTCTAACCACTAGGCCGCGAGGGACCCATGTCCTATAGAAGGCATGACGCCACCATATACATCCAGATTAAAATTCTCTTGACTTTGCGTAAAATTCAAAAGTTGGTCTTCAGAACGAGAAATGAACTACGTTAGATAGACATGATATAAGTACATTTGTATACATGTTTATACTTAATGAACTTTGGGTTAAGAAGTGCGAATTATTTGATATGAATATCATGATGATTATTAGTAGTTTCTATTTGGACGTAGTAGCATAGCACCACTGCGTGCAGTTCCATGTTCATCTAGAACTGTTGTTGAAACTCTTTGTGAAGTTTTATTAAAATCTTTCCTTTAGGGATAGTAAAATTTTTTGGCAAAATGAGAGCTGGTCTACCGTGATCATGCATTAGAGTAATGCCTTTAAGTCGGGGAACCTAGGGATAGAGTCTGGTGTTTTTCTGCATTTAAAATTAACAAAAACTGGGGGGGGGGGCACCCGGCGATACCCTCACTGTTCAATGGACGTATCGAATATACAGGTAAAAAAGAGAAGCTTTACATAAATTTCCATTTGGCGAGGTTTATACCTATATGGAGATCTCTATAAAGATTCCCAATGGGGAGGGGGGCTTTAAACAATAAGAACAACACGATTTTTACAACGTAAATTTGTCACAATTTCAGTCACATCAAAATTCAAAATTAGCCCTACGGATAAATATCTAGTAGATCATATTTTTACCGCGCATGAATAAAGTAACCGCCGTGACCTTGTGGTTAGCGTGTTCGACTTCTGATACTGAGGACCAGGGTTCGAGCCCAAGTCACGTCGCGGTTGGCACTCCCTGTCTTGCATATGAGACAGTAAAAACCGGAGTCCATATATCACAGTAGGTGTTGGCACGTTAAAGCCCCCCCCCCCATGCTCTAAGAGTAAAGGCTAAATTCATCGCCCTTCACTGGCCCACGGTGACGTCTCCATATAAGTGAAAGATTCTTGAGTTGGACGTTAAACAACGTATCGACTAACCAACCAACCAACGTGTATAGGCAAATCCAATGTATCAGTGTCCTTTCGTGAATTACATAAAATAAACGAAAGGAAATCATTTGTTGACCTCTGAAAGGTATCAATGAATGGTTTCCTATTTGTACTAATTTTGTCGTATAGTTGGCTAAAGTGGTCACGATTCAGCTCTTTAATATACTTATACAATATATTAATATAAATTTGTATCATTTAACCGTTCCCTGATGTCAGAGTACGATATCTTAATTGTTTCTTCTACAATTAATATACCCGTATCTCTATTTAGGTCGTAATAACGCTCGGCTTTTAGTGTGGGAGTTTGGTTAAGCCTTCAAATGCGTCCATGGATCCAGGATTTTCAGGACAAAAAAGAGGGGGGGGGGTCGAACTTGTAGCAAGAAAAATCTACCATCTGAAAATGAGCACCTAAGCATAATTAACGAATGACATATACTTTACAAATTCCAGGGGGACCTCACTGACCCCCCTCTTAATAAGCTCATAAATTGAAATATTTCAGTTTCAGTGGTTTATTCGGTAATTTTAGGAGTGATTATCTTACAAAACGACACAGAAAATATATACATTGGAGATTAATCTTAATCAGAATGACAAAACACGGATGATATGATCAAGAATGGAGCATGGTAAAACAAAATTCCTGAACTGTAAATGAATTTGATATATGTATGTTTATCAAATATCGGTTCAATTTTATTGGTTTAATGTTTATTGTGTATAGATAAGAGGCGAGGAAAATATACATGTACAAGTACTTCCATAGAGAGTCGTCGTGGCTCCAGTTCTAAATTTCAGACTGTGAAGTTGTGTGTTCGAATTACAGTGGAGGAGACTGACCTTTTCCCATCTATCGGACGAGAAATTAAAAACCGGGGTCCTCTGCCACATGTACAATCACTCACAGAAGGTCTCAGCACGTTAAAGAACCCTTAAAGGTAATTTGCCCTAGTTGTGGAGAACTTAAACCCGACTGGACGGGTTTGTACGATAGGCTACCGCCTCGATTTGGGTACGATATCGCAGACCATCCTCGACTGAGATAAACAGATATTAATCAAATGCGAAAAGGTTTCATTAGCTTTCGTTTCTGCGAGTGAGTCAGCAAAATTTACCAAATTCCCTTACTGTATAAATGTGTAATATTAGCGATAAATGTCTTACTAAATTATACAATGTATAATGACTTTTTTCTCTCTCAAAAAAGATACCATGTTATTCAATTAAATGGGCGTAGCTGGCAATCTAATGATTTTTAAAAAATATTTTAACTTTTTGAACATATCATGTAAGGGAGAAAAGGAAAATATCAAGGCAACATTTATGTTGCATCAGTCTGCTATGCAAATGGGAAAATTAATATCACCGTGTCTTACGGGGTTATGTAAGCTACATTACAGAAATGTCACTGCCACTTATATATTTTGTTTGGTAAATTATCAGAGTAATAAAAGGAAACAGACTTGTATATATCATCTAATGTTGTTGTTGTTGCAAATGTTGTTGTTTTGAATGAATAAATGTAACCGAAAACAAACACTGGAAAAAGATCAAATATAATGATAGACTAATCCTAGCAGTCATACAAAAATAATTTTGTATACTCAGATGTAAACATACAGCAGGTACGAATCGAAGCAACAGAACGAGAAATACGCAAATAGATAGTAGTGCACCAGTTCCACTTATCGCCACCTGGTGGGAACGAACTTTTTTTTTCTTTTTTACAACTGCCTAATCTGAGAGTTTATAATTTACCGTACCTAGGCAGCGGGTCAACATTAAGTTAAAATTTCCTCTTGTTCAGTCGGATAGGTACTTTTCAAAAGTAACATGAAGTTGTCCGAACCCTTCTTTTCCCTGGCTGTCTGCCGATTAAACAATTTGAATCTTCTGGGGAAAGTACACTTAAACCTATTCGTTTACTTTTCAAAACATTCCAAATTAGTACAAAGACCACTCGATATTTAATGCTTAATGACAGTATATGATTTTCACATTTTAAATAGACCCGAGAAGTAATTAATTCATTAGGTTTTCTTACACAGATTAAAAAGTGTTCACAAAAAAAAATTGTCTTGTCCAGACGGACCTGTACTTGATACAAATAACTTGTTCGATAGCAAGGACAAATGTTAATGTTCAACCTTGATGAGTACATATACAGGTAACCGGGGTAGGGGATGTTGCTTTTTCAAGATGATGATCATGCGCGGATCCAGGATTTTTTCCTGGGGAGGGGGGTCCAAATTTTCCAGGTTGTCGAAGTTGTGTCAAGGAAAAAATAACCTATCTAAGCATAAATGACCAAATATGGTATAAACTTTGTCGATTCCGGGGGACCCCTTCAACACCCCTCTAGATCCACGCATGATGATTATCCAATAAAACCCTTTAAATTGATAAAGATACGCATAGTAGGCCCTACATATTGTAGTTCTTTTCATACAATGTTTATGATTAATTTTGAATATTGCAAATGTACTTAAGAATATATACAGATGTATTATGTATTTCATCATAATTATTATATAGTTGAAATGCATATAAAAATTAATATTAACTTAATATATATTTTCATAGCAGATATGTTTTTTTTTCTTTTGTTATAATGATGATGATAGCGTTTTAATAGAAACGACGTCGACTTTGCCCTTTATTGACTTGATTTTAATGAAAAGGTAGAAGATCACAATACTTATGCACTAATAAATGCCAGATACACATGAAGCTTTTTTTTCAATTTTGCACTTTGAACAATATAACCTTTCCGTTCAGAGACCTCCCGGTTCACTGATTTTCCGTTATCAGTAAGACTTGCTTATTATCAGGTTAGATGCTGATTTTACGGTAAAATTCGCCGCGAGACGCCAAAGAAAGCTCAAACAAGATTATCTGTAGGATATTGAACTAACAACATCAATTTTTTGTACGATGATTATGCTAATGTTGGCATCTTGATAGTAAAAGCAGAGAAACACAGAAAGTGCATCTTGTATCAATGACATTACATTGTCTGATTAAAGATGGGTATGTACTTACGGTCAGTGAAGGGGGGGGGGGGGGGGGGGGGGGGGTACTTAGAGAGCCTGGTAGGAGATATATTTCATTTGATATAGGTGACTTGTACTTGGACTGGGACCCATTTCTCTGCACCAGCACTGCACTACATCAGGGTGGTGTGAACAGAGCACTTGTTGAACCGGTTTATGCAAGGCCGATAACCGAGCGGTTACTGACGTATGCATTAGATTTTCTTAAATCTAGTGTTGGTCTTTATCATTATTTAGTACTATCCTGTCAGATTTACCACAGATGTTGTTATATGTTTTTAAACTGTTTTCTGAATTTCGTAGATAAAAAGTGAAAAAAGGGTTCGAAGGAACTATGTAGACTTTCTGTTGAGTCTCAACAGATAAACAAAACCTGAAAAATTTCGGTCATCATTTTTCAACGCTTCTGTTGAGTGATGTTTTTGAGGCTGAAAGAAAACAACTTTTTATTTTGTGTTGTGATGTCAATGTAACGTAAATAGCCTTCTAGGTTTTCATCGATCTTTATCATTGTTAGAATACCCTTCTACGAATAATTCCATTTACATGTGATTCTTTTGCAAACAATACAATTTTGTTTTTCTTATTAAGAGATATTTGGGAGTTTTCTTTCATAGACTGGACATTTTCATTACATAGATAGGGTAAACTTACGGGAATCAATAAATAAATTGAATAACTATCAAACAGACTGAAAAAAGATAAAATAATGCAGGTAGTTTTAAAATCAATTTAATAAGAGCTAACCATTGAAAATGATTGTCAATAAAAATTAATCAGGACACATTTTACTTGGTTGGTTGCTTGATTAATTATTTAACGTCCCATTTAAGAATCGTTCACTTACATGCAAACGTCTCCGGGTACCGGTGAAGGGCGACACATTTGGTCTATGCTCGGCATTTACTACCGTCGGGCAGGAAAGGGGTGGGGGAAGGGGGTAACATGCCGTCTCATACTGTAACACGGGGCCTCTGTTTTTACTGTTTTGGGGAGACCCAACCGCAGCACCGCAAGGATTCGAACCCATGATCTCATGATCAGAAGTAGAACACGCTAGCCACTGAGCCGCGGCGATGGACAACATGAAAACAGACTCCAGTTGATGGAGACAGATCATGGGAAATGGACCATGCACAACTTAACCGTTTGGGCAAACTTCAGTTGATGGAGTCAGATCATGGGAAATGGACCATGCACAACATCACTTTTGGTAGAATACAGGTGATGAAGAGCCTACTGATAATGCTCCATTTATGAAGGCAAACCAGTGACACTGGTTCATTGAATATGGATCATCGACAATGGTCCATACAGTATATGAAAACACAACACAGATAATGGTCAAAGTACAATATGAAGGCAGACCACAGACAATGGATCGCTGTGGAAGGGTTATTTAAAAAGCCTTATCAGTTATCTGATGTTATACCTGCCAACCCAACCAATTCATGTAGTAACCTACCGATTCTTTAAAGAAATAAAATTGTTTGTTCGTCTAGTTTTGTATTTGTTTGCCACTTTCAAGATCAATTACATGTAGTACACAATGCTGTTTCTTCTACTCTAAAATGTATTGATATACTACACTATAGTATGATCTAAAAATGCAGGATGTTGTACCATTTTGCTTCCTTTTTCAAAAATTGTCCAAGGGGGATGCCCCCAGACCTGCTCATCAGAATGTGTGCATGCTAATCTATCACTTTTGTTCAAGAATGGGTTGGCCGGTATTAGATGTTGATTGTGGTCTGAAATGTACAGCACTATGTGAAATTAATCAAAAGAGTGTCAGCAAAGGATATTGGGACTTTATTTTATTTTGAATAATAATAACAAAGATAAAATATAAATCAATATGTATACACATGAAAATACAGGCAATGTTTAAAAAGTGAAATTAATTAATGGTCAAAACAGGAAACACACAAACTCTCCTACAGTAGTACCATCACATGTATATATCAGCTGGGTTATATTCCTTTTTGTTGGTTTAACCGGTCTAGATCTGCGCCGTAAATGGAACGGTTTTGATATTTTTTCTAA
>JACSZP010003310.1:4520-15343 GCA_016161895.1 Pinna nobilis | reverse complement strand
CTTTACAGGGAACAACATCACAAAATTCCAGTAAACGGTCATCTCAGAGCCACTTTTATACTGGTATTATAAACCAACGACCCTTCTCGTGTTTTCGTTGTTAACTCTATCTTCATTTTGAAAAGCAGCCGATCACTCTCAATATTGCATATTTCAATCTCAAAAATCCGTATTTTTCGTATGTTTTAATTAGTATTTTCAATTTAAAATTTCTATAATTCTCCAAACGTCTACTTGTACAGGTAACACAGGTAAGGTACGTTAAACAACAACAACATTATCTTTCAGGGATACCTAAATGAGTTGTTGTTGTTGTGTTGTTGTTTAACGTCCCACTCAAGAATATTTCACTCATATGGAGACGTCAACGTGTGCCGGTGAAGGGCGACTAATTTTGCCTATGCTCGGCACTGCTGGCCGTAGAGCAGGGAGGGTTCTTTAAAGTGCCAACACCTACTGTGACACGCGACCTCGGTTTTTACTGCCTCATCCGAAAGGCAGGAACGACCAACCGCGGAGTGGCGCTGCGGGAATCGAACCCCGGACCCCCTCGGCTCGAAGTCGAACACGTTAACCACTAGGCCACGGAGGCCCCCTTAATGAGTTGAAAACCCTCCCTGCTCAAGGGACGTAAGAACCGAGCACAGGCAATATTTGTCGTCCTTCCCTGTGGACGGTGACGTCTCCATATAAGTGAAAGAGAACGAGTACAAGAGAGACGAGTTGCAACAATTCAACCAACTAAAATATCCATTTGTGTATCGGTATGTAACTGGGTTACCCAATTAAGTAAATAAACGATAAATATAACGCACTTACGATATCAAATTATTCGACTTCCTTTCGACATGTAGTCCTCCCCGTGTTGAGTTTCTTTATCTTATCACCCTCAGATAACACATTAGTATTATGATGATGTGACTGTGAGGGGATCGTTCAGTGTACACATCACGTGCCATCACTGAAGACTGACGGAAAGAATGGTCACGTTTGCGTTTGAGTTGTTTTGAACGATTTGGGATTACTGATCGTAAAGTCGCTCAAGGGAAATACAAAAGGTAGGTTGAGGGCTAGCAATTATCCCCCAACAATTTATCTGTATCATTTGTTAACAAAGCTGTCAGCTAAATTATGTTATCAAATAAGACGGTGAACTCTCGTTCAGACATGACAGTAGCTAATCATTGAGAGAGAGAGAGTATATGATTTTAAGACTTGTCGAAAATGTTTGTATATATACACATTACATGTTATCAGTAAAAGCAAGACTAAAGCTACAATGTATTAGATTTTACACAAAGTGGATTTGTCAATGATGTAAACAATCCTTTCAACCAACAACATCGATAGCATAAATTGCTGTAACTCTGGAATCTATTAATGCTTTGAATTAAAACCGCTGTAATAGTAAATGCATCATATTTTGCACACTTCACAATAAAATTCAAAAATTGTAAAGAAATTTAATTCACTTGATGACTTACATGTATATAACTCAGATTATGACCATATTTTTGGAATTAAAGATATAATACGTCAAATAATAAATATCAATATTACGTGCAATTTTGACTTGCGACTTCTTTAATAGTAAAATTCTTTGTGTTAATGAGGCACTTGCCTTAGGATGTCTTAGACCCCAGGTGAAAGAGTTGTTGAATTCCCATTTCAAACGTCGGAGGTTGAGCTCGAGATACCTACAGACAAAGAAAGAAATATTAAAGGGTGCACTGCCCGTATTAGTCCGTAACCTGTTATCTAATTTTTGAGACAGTTTCTATTTGGAGAATCATTTCCTAGATACGTTTCTACTTCTTTCTTTTTTTCAGAACTTGACAATGATGCGTTCATTGACATATTTCTATGTGACAGCCACCATTTTCATAGAGCTTTCACAGGCGACAACAACGAGTGAGTACCGATTTCAAATACCGGTATAAATATATAAAGTGTGTCGGAAAACATTGGGGTCGATTGTTGATATACTTGTTGCTTTGGTGTATTGTTGCTTAACGTCCTACTCAAGAATCTTTCACTTGTATGGAGACGTCACCATGTGACGCTGAAGGGCGACATATTTTTGCCTAAGCTCGACACTTATGGTCGTAGAGCAAGGCGGGATCTTTAACGTGCCAACATCGACTGTACTGTGATATGGGACCTCGGTTTTTTTAAATCTCTCTCACCCTAAAGACAGCGACATGGCTTGGGCTCGAACGTTGGACCTTAACAACCACTAGACAACGGCGACCCCTGGTTGATATATACAACCTGTTTAAAGAGACCGTCCAAGGGAAGGAGCAAAAATGGTCACATATGACAGGTGGTCTCAGGTGATTAATAAAAAAAAAGCAATTTTGGGAACCATGAATTTAGGTCACATCAGACAGGTTTTCCTTCAATTCAGTGGGTCGCTAAGGCAGGTTAGACTGTCCGCAACAACGACATTAGTCTTAAATACCTTTTCACGATTGTATCATGGCTGAACCAATTTATTTATCCAATTAAGAAGTATAGTGTAATTGGATTATTGTCTGTTTTCTAGTTTTTTTTTCACAAAATAGAAAAATTGTTTCTCTGGGATAAGTTGGAGATCAAATAAATTATATGCAGGTTTGTATTCTAACAATGTACATAAGAAAATAATCGAGAGAGAATATTCAAAATGATTGGAAATAAATTCCATAATGTCTAGCAGGTGTTTTAAATGCAAATTATCAATCACATTTCACATTACATCCCGGGGAAGTTTTATTCAAGGGGATGCAAACACAAGTATCCTTGAATTGACTGATAATTGATGTTACAGTACAGGGGTTCCAACAGTCTCGGTTAAAGTCAGCTTTTCGTAAATTATACGGTCGGTACAATGGTCTAATTTGCCGATCTACGACCTGTCATTGGGGTCAAATGCTGTCAGACGTATTGCATGCCTGTTGTTAGACCCTTCTTTACAAACTGATTTTGACTACGGATTACTCCGTTAACCTGTCCAAGATATAGGGCTCACAGTGGATGTGACAGGTCAACAGGAGAAGCGTATTCCTCCTAGACACCTGATCCCACCTCTGGTGTATCTAGGGGTCCATGTTGCTCTCTTATATAACTCTTTATATGTCTTCTTTATAGGAGTTACACTGTTCGTTACCTTACCTTTTTAATTTGATAAACGGTTTTCTGTCAAAACTGAGCCTTGTATGTGTATATTATCTATCATTTTTGTATGGTATGGTATTGTTGTTTAACGTCCCACTCAAGAATATTTCACTCATATGGAGACGTCACCGTGTACCGGTGAAGGGCTACAAATTATGCCCATGCTCGGCACTGCTGGCCGTAGAGCAGAGAGGGTTCTTTAACGTGCCATCACCTACTGTGACACGGGACCTCGGTTTTTACTGTATCATCCGAAAGACAGGGACGACCAACCGCGGAGTGGCGCTACGCGGCTCGAACCCGGATCTTTCGATTCGCTGTCGAACACGCTAACCACTCGGCCACGGAGACCCCATCATTTTTGTAAAACATTCATTGACATCAACAATTATCAGGCACTCTTTAGATATTCACACTTAGTATTTTGTATAGCGTTGATATTGATTGTTAACATGTGCTCATAACATCATTGGTCTTTAATCACCTGATCAAATGTTAGCTACCATTAAATATTCTGAGTCATAATCTCACATTAATGTCATATATGGCACGAAGGGTGTCGCGCGGGGAGCAGGAGTTGCTTACCCTTCCAGAGCACATGGACTCATTCCGGTCTTTAGTGGGTTTTCCTGTTACTCTGAATTTAGTTTTATACGTTTTGATTTGTAGATTGCTATTTGTAGCATTGACTTTTCTTTGTTTTGGCCATGGTGTAGTCTGTTCTTCAATTTCTGAATTTTAAATACCCCTTGGTTTCTTCTAATATCCATTTTTCTTATTCATTTCTATATACTTTGAAATTCAATTTTTATCCAAAACATTAATTCATTATTTTGGTGATTTGGTAACATAAATGATAAAATAGGACGTTGGCAAATGAAAAAGAATGTCATTTATATTCTGTGTATTTGATTCACGGTTCTTCCAGTAGCTAGCCAATTGAACAATTGTTATTTTTTTCAACATTGGCTAAAAAGTTCCATTGATGGTTGATAATTCTGACTGATAGAAAATTTTGGGCACAGCGTAGAAAAGGCGCTCTATAGTATAGTCTCAGATGACCAATTTAGTCATCAGATATTATGTGGTTTAAAAATCTAACATGGAGATTGTGAAACGATCCTTCAACATGTACAGTTTTACCTGCCTTAGTGACCCATTTGGGAAAGGGACCCAAAGGGAAACCTGTCTTATGTGACCTAAATGAGTGGTTCCCAAAATTTTTTTTCCTATATAAATCACCTGAATTAAGAGACCACCTGTCATATGTGACCCTTTTTATCTTTCCAGTGGACGGTCTCTTAAAACAGGTTAGACTTTATTTGAAATAACACCCACAGTGTACAGTAGATGTTAAGTAAAGTTATCAAACATATTCCACTTGTCGGTAAATACATGAATTACTTTAGCTAGCTACCCAAAACACCAATTGACAGAAAAATTCTTCAAATAATTTCTTTCAGTCCGGAGTCTGATGTATTGCTTAGTTATATTGTTATTTAACGTCCCACTCAAAAATATTTCACTTATACGGATACTTCACCATGTGCCGGCGAGGGTCGACAAATTTTGCCAATGCTGGACACTTATGGTGGCAGAGCAGGGAGAATTCTTTAACATGTCGACATCTAGTGTGGCACGGGACCTGGGGTTTTTACTGTCTAATCTGAAAGATAGGGACAGCCAACAGAAACGTTGCCCGGATTCGAACACACGACCGTAACAAAAAAAGTCGAAAACGCTAATCTCTTGACCACGGTTGCCCTCTGTTTTATTCACTAGGAAACTCCCTACAAACGGACGCCTGAGAAATTTTCTTTCACTCATCCTCGCATATGTTTAAACATTTGAAAGACCGTAACTTGGTAATTTACGTATTAAAAGAAATCTTTATTACTTTTACTAACATTTCACCGCGCAATTATGGGAAACAAATTTCGTTTACCTCTTTGACTGCAATTATTAGAAAGTGACATCGATATTATTCTCAATGTATCATATTCATTAGGACGTTGATTTTCGAATACCCCTTGCTACCTCAACTTCTTTATTTTACTTAGTAAACATGGACAATGGTTGCGATTCGTCTGGAGAGCTGACAAAGAAGATCCATGATTCAGATACTTATTATCTTCAATGGCATGGTCTCTATACCCCGGGTGATTGTCGATTTCATTTTACTACCGACCCTGGCGCAGAATCATACAGCTTATGTGTTCAGGCGATTTATTTTAACATTACGGATTGCAACATTAAGTTACAATACCTGGACGATCTGGACGAAATATTTCCAGATAGAGTAAGTATACCTATAGAATAGATACAGTATATCTTATGTATATGTACCAAGATAAAAGTATTAATCATGGATTACCTCCCCTGAGATGCAATGCGACGTTCTTACACATCCCGTGTACCTGTTTATGATCTCGCTCTGCTTGTGAACTCAAATTATTCGTTGGGTATTCTGTGAAGCGTTTTCTTCACGGCGTTTTCTTAAATTTTGGATTCTGAAAAATTATCTGAAATAGTCGAGATTATCTATCTATCTATATATATCTATCTCTATCTGATTGTCTGTCTGTTTATCTATCTATCTATCTATCTATCTATCTGATTGTCTGTTTATATACCTGTTCATCTATCTATCTATCTATCTATCTATCTATCTGTCTGTCTGTCTGTCTGTCTATCTGTCTGTCTATTTATCAATTTTTCCTTCCTTCATGCTAGATTTTATTCACATTTGTATAAATATTTGCATAAGTTTTGCGGGACTAGGTAGTGATTTTCCCCCCAAAAGCATAAAGAATAACAATAAAATTCATTGCTCTATATGATCCTGAATTTTCTCTTCTTTGAAGTAATTTCTTCTGTATTTCAGTTATACGGCTGTCATGATTCGAATCCCACAAAATACTGCACATCGAATGTAGGAGAGTTATATATAGAACTGTTTCCGCAGTATGTCTTTCCCAGCGAACCAAATCAAGGCTCAATGAAGCTAAAGGTCACCGTCACAGGGAAACCAAAAAGTATGCATTATAGCTTACATTGGGTTTTATACTTCCTAGAACAATTTTTAAGGTCTGTTGTTGCGTTGTTGTTGAACGGCCCACTCAAGAATATTTCACTCATATGGAGACGTCACCGTGTGCCGGTGAAGGGCGACAAATTTTGCCTGTGCTCGGCACTGCTGAGCAGGGAGGGTTCTTTAACGTGCCAACACCTACTGTGACACGGGACCTCGGTTTTTACTGTCTCATCCGAAAGACAGGGACGGCCAACGGCAGAGTGGCGCTGCGGGAATCGAACCCCGGACCCCTCGACTCGACGTCGAACACGCTAACCACTCGGCCACGGAGGCCCCTTTTAAGGTCTAATAGTTCTATATGTTGGATGGTTGATCAGAAATTCTGAAAATGACTTATTATTAGTTCGTCAGGACTTTTGTTATGACATACCCCGCGGAGAGCTGTTGTAATGTCGCCAGTGCCGTCCGGTTGCCGTCTTCGTTGTCGTGATTGTCGTCCGTAGATAAAATAGTGGAATGGAGTTGATCTGCAACGAAGTCAAAGGGGATTGACAGTTGTCTTCGTAATAGGCATCCTTCGTTTTAAGCATCAGAATTTACTACATAAATAGATAAATAGCAATTCTTCTCGGGGATTTTATTCCTCTTCTTTATACCACTGAATTCGCTTTAAGCCGATTCGTTATAGACCGACTCTACGGTAAATCTGGGCAGTAGATAGGACGTTGGCAAATTGATATCAGTTCGTTAATGATTAATGACTGTCATATCGTGTAATTCGTGACAAACTGCAATATTGGAACCACTTGACTAAGGAGGTACCGAATCAAAAATAATTCAAACCTAAATAAATTCAAATTCTCAAAATTCTTGAAGTATTGCGATCTGTTATCATACATAGTGCAGCTCGAATGACCACTGGTTTCGATATATAAATATATACGTTATGCAGCCTTATTCAGGACAACATCTTCAAACGTCTTGATATCGCGGCGGATGTGACCGGTCAGCAGGAGAAACGTGCTACTCCAAGGCACCTGATCCCACATCTTGCTTGTCAGAGACCGCGTCAGTCCAATACTTATCAAATTTATATATTCCTCCCGATTTTTCTGACGATGGATACCTTAGTGTATCTAAGAGTTTCATATTATACAAGAAATTTATTTTGCATAACGCAGACTTCATGCATTATAGAGATCACAACTTATTTCTTACATGAGAAATGTCTGAAACGGAAGAGACGTCATGCAAATAATCAGAAGCCGCAGAATTCACAAAAAATTAAATTATAATAGACTTTCCAAAAGATTCAGTCTCCTATTTTTTTATTGTAACATAACATTTTATGAATCAATTTCAGAAACCATCTTGATTGGAATATGTGTCGCTGGTGGCATAGGCGGCCTTGTCGTCATTTCCATCATCATTTACTTCATTATCAGAGTCCGTAGGGTGAAATCGGAATCTGTGCCGTTTAGAAGACAAACTGCAGCCGCAGTTTCGCAAAGATCAGGAGGTAAAGCTAGGCTTCAACATAGCTCTGAGCTTTTTGGCATTTCAACTAGTTTTTTTTTTCTCAATGTAAAAGTGACCATTTTCCTTAAAACATTCTTTCATTTCATCTTAATTAACATAACCAGATTCCTTCCACAGACTGTGAAGAAGTGTATCCCTTTTACCCCCAAGGAATTCTAAAAGACATGATGGTTTGTTGTTTTGTATTTTCTACATCAGTCCATCATGGTCTGTAGGGGCCTTATTGGGCTACTGGTTAGCGTGTTCAAGTTCAAATCAAGTCCAGGGTTCGAGCTCAAGCCACGGTACAGTTAGCCGTCCCTGTCTTTCGGACGAGGCAGTAAAAATCGAAGTCCCGTGTCACAGTAGGTGTTGGCACATTAGAGAACCCTCCCTGCTCTACGTCCATAAGTGCCGATCATAGGCTAAATTTGTCGCCCTTCACCGGCGAACGGTGACGTCTCCATGTAAATGAAATATTCTTTAGTAAAACGTTAAACAACAATATATTAACAAAAACATGGTTTGTAGGCTTGCATGGATTAAATACTTATGTTTACATTTTAAAAATAAAGAATTTGCATGTGTACACAATGCATATTCCCGTATAACGGGCGAGTCTTTTTGTAAGCACCGGCTAATGGTATGGCATCTTATCAACAATATATACATGTGTTACTTTTGCTGACGTGATAAGCAATCGAGTTAGCTTGCTATATTTCATGGAATTATAAATTCGTATGTGTTAAACAATTTTAGATGCTCTAAAAATGATTTCCGCTATGTAAGGAAGTATAATGCATAATTTGATGTTAACTCATAACGATTAATTCAATCGTATATAACTCATTCCTGTATGCAGACATTGATTACCCATTATCAAAATAAATTAGTTTTATCAGAAGAAGGCGTCTTAGCTATTATCCCTCAATCTGATATCCCAAAAACCCGTAACAATACGTTAATACTCACGAGCAGACCTCAGTATCGTTATTAAATTTTTGAATCAAACCTTTATTGTGTCCAACGTTGCATGGGTTTATCTATATTTACAAATTTTGTTATTGATTTTTTATTCACACATACATAGTTTTTATATATTTAATGTTGTGTATAATTTCTTATTGGATTTTTATTTCTTGCGATTTAGAAAAAAATATTCTTTCATTTTAGGTCTGTGTTTGTTTCACTTTAGAAATGTAAAGAACCATCTCTGATTATTGGTTAGCGTAAACCAGCATTTAGCAATGCAAGATTTTGAAATTTGAAATATTCTAATGAAGTTATTATATATAAATAGTGAAGGATTTAATTAACTTACATTTAACACTTCATTTATTTGTCTATATGCATGTATTAGTTTATTTGCTTGTTTGTGCGCTGAATTTATGTTCTTCTTGTCTCTTTAAGCAGTTATCTACCCATTTCTTAACGGCATCTCAGGGTCGAAATTTTGATATACATGTACTTTTAAGACTTTTTTTCACACATGTAATTTTAAATTATTAGCGAAAAATGAAGAAGTACTACTACGGGATATTCAAAATTCAAAATCTTTTGATATACAATTAGTAATACTTATCCAAATTATATTGATCAAAATAATTTCAAATCCTAAAGTGGATATGATTTGCTGTCCGAAAGTCAGCTCGCGGTGGGAAATCGTTATCCTTCAGCCTCCAGTTAACCTAGTACGCATGCGTCAGTGGTAGTCGACTGACTCCGCTTTCTCTAAAAAAGCGCAATGCGAGAAACTGTAATTTACATAAGAGTGCAGTATTATCTATTTGACATTATTTTCGTTTTTTTTTCAGCTCGTACACAGGGATATTCAAATCCGAATTTCCCACATCAGCAACCGTCTACAGCTTACAGTACCAACTAAAGTACAGTCCTAGGTTTTCGGTATCCTGGCCTTTATCAAGTGGTTGACGACAGTAACACTAGTTTTTTTAAAAATATTTTTACATGCTTATCATGAAACGTTTCATCGAAAAGTTTCATCATATGCATGTAAAATTATGTAGAAACCAGTGTAACTGTCGTCAACCACTTCATAAAGACCAGGTGGTTGAAAATTTGAGGGAAAAGGTGTATTTTCTCAAATTTGTACAAGAATACTTCCCTTTGGAGGAAATTGGGTAATATTTAGAGTACAGTCGTCTGTCGAATCTCGTTAATCTGGAAGCCAATCGCAATTATCCGGATGTTCCATCTTTTTGATAATATTATAAAATTACTTGGAAACAGAATTTCCAATCTGTACTTGTCATTATAGAGCTGTTGTTTCAGTAATTTGGATGGTTAATTTATCGAGATAATTTGCTTGGAAATGAAGACCTCTGGATTATCAAGGTTCCTATGTAATTAAAATCTGCCATCGTAATTCTTACTGTAAATCCAGAAATATTCGCGGAACTTTATTTTGGTGAATCGGTAGCCATGTAATTATTCGCGACATTATATTTTCGCGTGTTTGCCTGATAAGTATTCTAAGTTCATGCTGTATTGATCATTCTATTTAAGGTTTGTAAATTAAGCGATACCTTTATTTTCGCGAGTAAGTGCTCTCGCGTTATTACGCGAAAATAAAATTCTCGCAAATAAAACCGGATTTACAGTAAATTGATGAATCAAGAAATCGTCACCTACAAGAAAAGAAGAAGCTCAAGAGAACTCCAACCTGAGGTGTATCAAGTGTTCACGTACAGTTCGTATGTTGTACTCGTATATGTTGCAAAATCAACAGAGTATTTATCATCGATAAGACATTAAGTGTAATTGCTCTTCCTTCTCGTGTACATCAAATCATTTTCAAGCATGAGAGGAGTAAACAAAATCTTTACAATTGTAGTGTAATAGATTGAATTTGTTTGCTGATTCATTCATTTCAAAACTGTTTTGCATTGTAAATTTTAATATTATTTTCCTGTGATAATATGATTTAAATTACTTTTTTGTCTTGTTTTGTTTTACCGATATGATAAAAAACTTGTCAAGAGTAATAGATTTTCAAACTGAAGCGTGAAACTCAGCCTGTTGTTGTTGCGTTGTTGTTTAACGTCGAACTCAAGAATATTTCACTCATATGGAGACGTCACCGTGTGACGGTGAA
>JACSZP010003309.1:4638-19394 GCA_016161895.1 Pinna nobilis | reverse complement strand
AGTGGTTGGTCGTCCCTGTCTTTCGGATGAGACGGTATAAGTCGAGGTCTTGTGTCACATTAAGTGTTAGCACGTTAAAGAACCCTCCCTGCTTTACGGCCATAAGTGCCGAGCATAGACACAATTTTTCGCCCTTCAACCGGCACTCAGTGAAGTCTCCATAAAAGTGAAAGGTTCTTGAGTGGGATGTTTAACAACAATACAACCAACCAACGATCTTTCATTTCTTTGTCGCTCCGAAGTATCAAAGATGGTAGGTTCGAGCCTTGACTGGGGCTTATTCCGTCCTTCGGATGAGACAGATAAAAACTGAGGCCATTGTCACAGTTCATTCGCGGATCTAGGATTTTTTTCAGGAGTGGAGGTCGACATTTCCAGGGGGGTGTCCAACTTGTAAAAAGAAAAAAAATCTAACCCTGTTTAAATGAGAACCAAAGCATACTTAATACATGTATATATTGGCAATATTTTGCACAATCCAGAGGGGGGGCGAACCCCCTCGACCCCTCCCGCCTCTAGATCCGCGCATGCAGTACGTGTCGGTACATTAAGAGATTTTTTAATCTCTTCAATAGTCAAAAATGTCTGGCGTTAGCCAAACATTGAATTCCTTCTCCGGCGTGTGAATGATAGATCCATGAATACTTACGCTTTCTTAGTACTACCCGGTACTATTATCACTACCACTACTTTAACTTTAATTATATATAGATATTATCCATGAAAAGGATTTCTAAGTACATGTACAAGATTTCGGATATTTAAGAAGTTTTTACTGCATTTTCAAATTTGATATTATTGTAAGAAGAAATAAAACTAGTCACACACTGACACAGTGTTGAGCGCTTGAATTCGTCACAGAGGAAGTTTGCGATACGTTTTTTTTTCTAGTTCACCAAACCAAGTGCACATGAGATCGACATTTTTACCGAACTGGTTGGGCTCCCATGGATTATTTGCGCCAGAGTTGTTTGACTTACCTCTGATTTAACAGTTATGTTGCCAATATCATGTGAGCTTATATACACCTTTTCTCTCCGAAAAAATGTGGCGTTGTTATCTCCCTTTGCATGTTGTGCAATAATCATAATTAAGAAAATTCCGGGAATCATTTTTACTTTAAGAACCATTTAATCCATACATGCACATCCCATAGATATCCCTTCTTTTATTATACGACTGAACTGCTTTGCTTGTTTCTGTATTTTAATCCAAACTCAAAGATGCTTTTGATAACCTCACTCTTTTCCAATGGACTTCAGTGACCGACAGTGTTCATCGACAACAAGTATTCAGGCATTTATGTTTCTATTACTATTCTTTGTTAAAAGAATGAAAAATCAGTAATTGAAATTGCTGAATAAACAGATACATGGATATTTGCCCTTTGGTCGTTTACAACAATATATAATGTAATGGTCGAAATCATTACGAAAATATTTTATTTTGCGATATCAAATGCAAAAGTTTTGTGTTCTTTTGAAACACGATTAAACAATCTGCCTAGTTGGCAGTGCGACTCTTTGTTTGATTGGCTCGGGATTAAATCTGTTTTGTGATAGATCTGATTACCTACTTTAAAAGCTCATTTGCCATACGCTCTACGTTCGAAGCCAACGTTAAAGGACGTTACAGGTCGTTCGGGAGAGACTTTACGCTAACCATGGCCCCGTTTGATATCATACAATTAAAGGTTATTGGTTTCATCAACATGGTGAAAATATGACCCGAGGCCTGACCAACGATGTGACCAGACCTTTCCAAGGCCAACGGCCTAGTTTATGTTTGGTCTTCGAGTAGGTAAGGCCGAGGGACATAATTTCACCATGTTGATCTCCTTAAGCGTAGACAATTGTTTTGTTTTACATACAAAACACTGTAGTGTTTATGTTTTTCTCCGGTGCAGGAGGAATCTAACTATTATAACATATGTTGTACTATGTTCATGCCTAGAAGAGGCTGATTGAGTAATAAAGATGGCAGTCAACGGCTGATAGTTAGTCGGCGTCATTTGTGCCTTAAATGACGTAACTTAAAGTATTTCCATCCAATAGTATCAGTCTACAAACACTAAATTGTATTTTGATACAAAAGCTTTCTTTGTAATCCATCATACTTCATTACAGCACTTGGCGTTATCGGATACATCTTTTCTCCTTCCCTCGGTCTCGTAATTGGTTTACCTTAGACGTAAAAATCGGTAATTTTGTCTTTTAGTGTTCCTCAGAATTTTACTGACAAATAATCTAAATTATTTACACACAAAACATTGTTTAAAACACTCAATCTATTCCCTCATGTTTTGGTCGTATCTTTCCTTTTTAGTTACCTTGCAGTTTGTCGCTCGACGCACTCGTTCACCTCGATTCATTCGCCATGTTCACATTATTAGGCTTCGGGTGATGTATGGTACGATTTTTATTCTAACGTCATACATGTATTTTCAAATGTAGATTTCAGTTAAAGTCTGTATCATTTAAAACTAAGTTCTGAAATAAAGAAGCAATATGATACTTTTGACAGTAGTTGCACTCCAAACCCGGGCCTCACAGTCAGAATTGGAACCCGCTAACCACTAGACCACGGTGCCTTTCTTGGGATGCAATGAAACTTAATTGTGTGTAATTGCGAATGCCTACTCCTCTGGCACTTGATCCCACCTCAGGTGTATCAAGGAGTCCGTGTTTGCTGAACACTTTTTTTTAAATTTCCTTATAGGAATTATGAGATCGATTCACTGTTCGTTACCTTGACCTTTTCTTCATGACTTAAACACAATAATTTTCACGGCTGTCGTATTCGATCTCTCAAGTAACTTCAAACACCCCCAAGTATAGTCATATCATCATTATAATGTAGCTAGTCCTTAATCATTACGTATTTTATGGAAAGAGATGTGTTCTACTGAGTTTGTTCATCATCATCATCATCATCATCATCATCACCGTCCTCCTCATCATTTACACCATCATCATCATCATCATCATCATCATCATCATTTACACTATCATCACCATCATCATTATCATATGTGTATAAATTCTAATAATTCCTCTATAAAATAAAAAAAAAACCCTTGAAATAGGTCAACAGGAAGAAAAACAATTGGAGAGCTGTGGTATAAAACATTAATTTATTATAAGCTCAGATAATACAATGTATACGCCATTCATTTATTTCCTTATACTTTTGTTAAATCACATACCAACACATAATAACAAAATTAATAAATTACATTAAGATAAAAGCAAACAAGAAAATATGCTGCCTGGTCTTTTTCGTTTCAAAAACGATAACCTTGAAATATGCATGTGTGTCCATACGCAAAGACGAAAAGCAGTAGGAGTACACGTAAATGTAGGCATTTTCATAATTTGTCGATTCCTTTTTTATTTGTAGACACTTAATGGTTGCCTTGAACAGTTGAGAAAGTCTTTGTGATTCTGTAACACAGATCTAGAGAGTGTCCGAAAACAGACCGCCAGGTCATGGATAGGAGCCTTATCGGCGCTGCTGGCTAGCCCTGTCTTTCGTATAATACATGCAAAAATAAAAACCTTAACATAATAATAATAATAATAATAATAATAATAATAATAATAATACAGTCTAACCTGTTTTAAGAGACCGTCTAAGGGAAGGAGCAAAAAGGGTCACATATGACAGTTGGTCTCTTAATTCAGGTGATTTATATAGGAAAAAGCTATTTTGGGAACCTCTCATTTAGGTCACATAAGACAGGTGTTCCTTTAATTCAGTGGGTCGCTAAGGCAGGTTAGACTGTAATAATAATAATAATAATAATAATAATAATAATAATAATAATTATAATAAGAAGAAAACTAATAATAAAAATGATAATAATAATAATATTAATAATACATAACAATAATAATAATAATAAAAATATAAACAAAACAAATATTGAAAAAAAACCATTAAACGAACAAACAAAAACAAACAAATCCTTTAGCGGCATTCTACAGAGTCATTCTAGTACTTTACGTAAGTACATAAGTATTTGAACGCATGCATGTGCTTCTTAAGAGAAAATGAAAACTGAAAACAGATATTAGGCATATTACTATAACAATTATCTAAATGTTTTGATAATCCCCTGCTTATCAGCATGCCGCTAGAATTGTCGCCGCCTCAGAGACTTTTAAAAAGTTACTTTTGAATAGAACCTGACTACTTTTACAGTGAAAGCCATCATTTCATTGTGACTTTTTAATCACCTGCCAACACGTGTATGATTAAGCTCTCCCTTGGAATTCCTGTTTGCGTTTTCATGAACGGAAAACAATTTTGTTGATAGAGGAAAAGTATTGGTATCCAATTGTATAAAAAGTAACTCAACCCCCCCCCCCTCACACACATACAGAAATACACGCACAGACACATGTAATGACATAAACCTACCCAGACACATACACGTGTTCTCTAGAAAAGTTTCATTCCTTTTATAATTGATATTTACATAATCGTGGAGGATCAGTGACTGTTCTTCTCGTGCGCGACCCCGCCCCCTCATTTCATACGACATTAAAATCAAATTAGCATTGTCTGTTGAAGCGATAAATACACCTCTCTACTCAGTGATCTTAAGGACCGAACAAAGGTCCACATGACCCGCCATGTATATTTTATGCCCTATTGTGGCGTTACGTAATGTTCAGAATCAGACAAAATGACGTCAATGATTATACAAAACCTGAACATTGCACTTTATCATTCAGGCACCCCACAAAGGAAGGGGTATAACTCTGTAACCACATACGGTATACTTGTAAAACTTCAGTTTTGTGTTCAGAAGATTATGGCTATAATATACGACAATTTGGCCCAAGAAGCTCATTTGAGCCAAAATTTATAGGCCGGTCACGTGTCAAAACAACAAAGTAAATTTTATATTTACAAAAATATAACTCTGCTATGAATAATAAAAGCTTTATCATTCTAAAATGTGGGGGATGTTTTGCCTTATTACTTCCTGATGTCAATATTTTTCATCCTTGTACAATTATGTCCAGGGTTTCCCCGACAATGCGAGTCTGTACAACAAATTATGGCTTACGGAATATTGAAAATGGCGTGAAACATTAAAAAAAACAAACAATAAAATAATGAAAAATAAATAATCGGGATGAAGTCGATATCAACCTCTGTCATTCCAGGACCTTTATGTTAGTTTAATTGCAAATTTTTCATGAAATCGTTCAGGTTAATTAACACGTTTATCATTTCTCACTCTAAAACAAATTTACAAGGAGACACATATTGTTTTACAAAACTTCTGGGGGTGTTCGACTGTGAATCGAAAGATCCGGGTTCGAGCCAAGAAGTGCCCCTCCGCGGTCGGCTGTCCCTGTCTTTAGAATGAAACAGTAAAAACCGAAGTCCCGTGTCACAGTAGGTGTTGGCACGTTAAAGAACCCCCTTGTCAACGGCCAGCAATGCCGAGCATAGGCAAAATTTGTGGCCCTTCACCGGCACACGGTGACGTCTCCATATGAGTAAAATATTCTTGAGTAGGACGTTAAAAACAATACCATACCATACAATACTTATGTTTCTATTTCAGTTTCAGGAGGTTAGTTTGTCCATTTGTATATTCAACCCACATTGAAGTTAACCAAATGTATTGCCTCAATGTAGTTTCAGACATGTTCCGAGCTGGACCCGAATTGAATATTCTTACATATACACACTTCTTTACATGTACGTATCATTCTTTTTTAGACATTTTTAAAATGCTCATTGGCCGCTTATTATTTAAAACTTAAATAAAAATAAAAATTCAAAAATAGAAATAAAAAACTTCATCAAATATGGCACAATTATAAAATAACAACTTTTTTGTCACTAAAAATATTGCAAAATACCGAGTCTTCGTTCCGATGGAAAGTGGTCATTCCGTACGGAAAACTCAATATATAACACTACTGCTCTTCCTATCTCTATTGCGGGACGACACGATCTTCCTTTTGATATTTTCATCCCAGGAAACATATCATTATACTATTGTACAGTCGATGTTCCCTATTTAAACATGCTCTACTTTATAGTGGCATTTATAACTGTACAGGTCTCGTATTCGCCCAATACAGAGTTTTGTCCATCTTTTTCGCATACCTCATGCAAATGCTGGTATTCGCCGGTCTCTGTGTCGGCAGGATTTCCATCAGTCTTTATTTTGAAATTTGCCTGATGGTATATCTCAGAGGCATGTTCTTGCTGCACGGTCCTTTCACGGAGGTGTTCATGCAAATGGTCGTAATCACCGTCGTCTGTAGCGGACGATACCCTACCATTATTGATTGTGTTGTCTTTAGAGCTGGCAAAATTTGCTCGCTGATAGATGTTTTCCTCTGGTGGTTTTGTTGGAGTCAGTAAGAAATGATGACGACTCTCTGGACCGTTTGTAGCATCAGGAACAGGGCGAGTGAGGTCATAGTTATCAGAGTTCTGGGCTATGTTTTGATTAGTTGATAGAAATGCCCTTGACTCTGCTCCCATTGGTCCCTCCTCAATTTCGTCATAGGTCGCTGTGGACTGTCCCCGGATGTTGTTGTTCTGATTATTCGGGATACCATGAGAAACATTACCCATGTTCTTCTTCCTTTACATATATTGGAATAAACAAAATGGAGGACACCTTAGTAAAATCCAAATCATACAAAGGGAGGTAATCAAGATAAATAATACACTCTTCTCCACAAAGTTTAGGCCTGAGCTTTATCAAGTTCTTGACGATAGTTATAATTTTTTTTTTACATATTTTCACATCAGTATCATTTATAATTTCATTGTAAACTGTCGCTAAGTACTAAATAAAGGCCAGTTGACCGAAAATCTGTGAAGAAGAGTGTGCTATTTATTTCAACTTACATATCTGGTTCTGCTTAACATAACAATAAGATTTCCTTAATTGGACAAAATTACGGATATTTAAAATGAAAATTACTTTCAATTCACTAGACCTTTGCTTTATTATAATATTTCTATGATTTAAGATAGAACTAAATCAAATATTGGTAGGACAGAAAACAAAACTCCGATGAAATTAACTATATATACAAAACAAATCAAATTAGAAGTAACATATTAAAAAAAACGATATATCAAATATGGAGTTATACTCTTCATACGTTTCTGATTTCAAACCCACAGTCAAAGGATAGATGAAAACTCAGGGATAATAGGTTTGTATATTGTATAAATTGCACACTTCTTCTTACTGCAAAATATGACCAATGTATGAATTTTGTGTAATAAAAGCAGACAAATATTCAATACGGGAGTTTTGAGATTGTAGCTCTTCTGCTCGTGGAGGCGTATTTGGACGTTGTATAACAAAGAAGGTGGGACTTTTTTTCTCCAAAGTAAGCAAAGGGTAGAATCTATATCAGTATCACAAACGTGTAGCATTTATTTCAGGCTGGAAAAGGACGAAATTCTACCTTTATTAGGATAAGATACCAAGTCATATTCTTTTATCTAAATGAGCGATATCCTAATAAAAACCGATATACAAAGAAACACGCAATGTTATCTAACTAGAACAGTCCCACCTTCCTGTACACTTCGCCGGGTAATCGCATCTTCACGTTGAAGAGTTCTACAAAGGGAAAGTATCTCAAAACCGAAATATTGAGTAAGATACAAAACAAACATACCTCCTTTTATATAATAATACAAGCACGGGCACAAGTATGAGGATCAGAATTGCCGAAACCACCAAAACTATGGTTAACACGACTCCAGAGCCTTTAAAAACATAAAATGTAACGTATATAAATATATGTATGTATGTATGCATGCACAGTCTAATCTGTTTAAAGCGACTGTCCAAGGAAATGAGTAAAATTGATAAATTTACAGTCGAGACTCTCTTAGTGACTCCCTGTATTAAGTGACTGCATGTCTTATGTACTCACACTGAAGTAGGCCGCCCAAAACATTTTACCATATAATTGGTTTGTATTACATGACTCCCTGTCTTATGTGACAATCATTTATTAGTCCCTTGGAAAGTCACTTAAGACAGTCTCGACTGTATAATTCGGTTGTTTTTGTAGGAAAACCGCAATTTCGGAAATAAACATTTAGAGTAAATAATGTGGATAGTATTTTCATTCATTTGGTCGCTTATGCAGGCTAGACTAACTGTATATCATAAAAAAATACAGAAAAATTTATTTTCAAACTGTTGAAAAAATATTTCCAATTGAACGGGAGTAAGAATTAAAATTTTACTAAAATCTATGAATTGTTTTTTTCCTTAGCGTTAATCATATCCTTATTTTCCCTTCGAGGAAATGGGTGAATGACTTACTATTGGTTGGTGCGTTTGGTGACAATTCACTGGTTGTATTCAAACTTGGGTCAAGTGATGACGTTCCAGACGATACAGGCTTATTGGTTGTCAAACGGTCATCTGAAAAATCGAAAATATTTCAAATGAAATAAATAACACTCTCTTTTCCACAATTTTTCCGGCCAATTGGCCTTTAGGAAGTGGTCGACGACAGTTACAATATTGTCTTCATATTGTCTCATCCGTATCTATTTTGTAATGAAACTATTTGTGAAAAGTATTTGAAAATATGTTAACAATATTTTAACTGTCGAACTGGTCGAAATTGATTGGAAAATAGTGTGTTATTTATTTTTCTTTTAAAAAAAATTACAATCCTTTGGAGGAAATTGGATTTCATTTGAAAATATTTCAATTTCAACTATGTATGGAAACGAAATGCTACCTTAAAATATTAGAATATTTAATGTGTCGACGTTTTTGTACCAAACTATATTTAAAAGAGCAGTTGCACTTTGTAATATGAAAAAATCAAAACAAATCCCTAGCCTCCTACTTAGAAAACATATTACACCGTATTAGGAGAGAAAATTTTACTTTAAAATTTGCTTGAATTTTTTTTAGAAAATGAGAATTATAGACTCGGTGTTCTTTCTTAAAAAAAAAGAAAAGACAATGGCTCACCGATGGTTTCGGTTGTTCTTGTAGATGATCTTATACTGGTTGTACTTGAGACTGATGAAGGCGGTGGAGACGACACAGGTTCTTTGGTAGTCGTACCGATAACTGAAAAGGAAATCCGTGTAATGTTTGAGAAAGATCCCTTCCGTACATTTTGAAAATAGCGATAGCGAGAATTGTTTAAGGACAGATGACTGACGGTGGACTACGGACGATGGACGAGGGACAACGGACAAAGGACGATGGATTTCGGATCAAGGACCAAAGATGATTTGATAAGTTCACCAACAGTATGGTGGCGGGTAATAAATTCATATTTCTTGACCCCTGTTAAATGTCTAATGGGTATGTTGTTTTTCACTTTTTGTTAGAAGGTAAGGAGTATATACTTGTAGTTCTACAGGAGTAAAGTAAGTCATATATAATTAATATTTACGTTCAAAAAATAACTCACAAGCAAGCTTATATAACAGTCTTGGTTAAAAATCAACTTTTCATAAATTTTACTGTTGGTACAATTAACTGGTTTGCCTATACGGCCTGTCATTGGGGTAATGCTTTCTAACGTATTTCATACAAGTTGTTAGATTGTTCTTTAAATATTGATTTTGACTACGGATTACACTGTCTACTTGATCAAGATATAGGGCTAAAGGCGGGTGTGGCCGGTCAACAGGGGACGCTTACTCCTCCTTGGCACCTGATCCCACCATTTGTGTGTCCTGGGCTCCGTGTTTGCCCAACTCTTTATTTTGAATTTCGTAGTTTGGAGATCAATCACTATTCGTTATCTTTACCTTTTCATACCACCTAACCGGGCTGCGTTAAATATATTTCATTTACATATATTTCACTTCAAAATTTCGACGCAGTGTTCAAATATGGATTTTGTTCATAAAAGGAGTTTCTCTCTCATTAAGAAATCTTCAGAGATGAACGTCGGATGTAGAGAATCCTGCTATAGTGACCATCTGTATGTACAGACCACCTGGTTACAAGAAGCTTGCTCTTATAGTGCTAAGTGTGTACAAATCAACAGTATATAAAGACAGGTTTTCTTGTGTTCCGAAGGAGGTATTTAGGTATAGGTCTCACAGTTCTCTTGAATAGAATGTTCAATATTGATAGAACAATTACCCTTGAGAAAGAGCTTTGACGTTCAATTGGTCAGTATGATGACTGATTGATTGATTGAATCGGACATCAACCTTTCATGTATATGATGATTTGCAGTTTAAGCCGGGCTATGTCGCCTTCCTCCAGCAGACCGTCGAACTCCTCATCTTGAAATTTGATTACTTCTAGAAAGTTAGCCCTCTCAATCGGGTTTCATCATATCTTCGATTCACATCACATCAGAGTAAAGGAATTCATTTGAGATAGGAATGAGTTAAGATTCGCATGTATGCAACTTAAATATCAAATTCAAAAACATATGATACACGACTTACCGATTTCGCAAGTTAATTTTTCAAATCTTGCAGGGCCACTGCATGTACTCCTCGTTGTCTTTGTACTATCACAAGAAAAGTTTTGTGTATTCACTAAAAAGAGATCAATTGAACGTTTCCAAATTGATGTCACATATACAACTTGATGATAAAGAAGGTAAGCTGATCAATCATAAATGAAAAAAGAAACAACTGGTCTCTCTGATGAGGTTTGTTTTACAATCATCCATGTACATATGAGTGAGTACAAACGGATGATCAGTAGGAATCAGCATGTTTAAGATGTTTATTTCTTGACAAAGATAAAAAATAGTCACCATCTCCATGAAAATGATTGGTATTGGTATTACTATTGTTGTTTAACGTCCCACTTAAGAATATTTCATTCATATGGAGACGTCACCGTGTGCCGGTGAAGGGCTACAAATTTTGCCTATGCTCGGCACTACTGGCTGCAGAGCAGGGAGAGTTCTTTAACAGGCCAACACCTTCTGTGACACGGGACCTCGGTTTTACTGTCTAATCCGAAAGACAGCGACGGCCAACCGCGGAGCTACTCGGCTCGAACCCGGATCTTTCGATTCGCTGTCGAACACGCTAACCACTCGGTCACGGAGGCCCCCCGTTTCTTTGTTCGTAAGCATACGTACAATAATTTCTTCCGTATAGCCGCAAACCACAAAATATCGTTTTTTAAATTATAATGTCGTCAGATAGTCCGATCCCACATATTGCCCACGGGCTGTCTGCTATATATACTCTCTTTTAATAGAGTAAAAAAAACAAGCAGATTAAAAATCGCAAGATGAAGGTCCAGGCTAGTTTAGTACGATCTAAAAATGGGCTTCAGCTATGTAATGAATTTTATATTGACATTTGTATCATATGTACATTTATAGAAATAAGGTATTAAGAGAAAAACTCTTCAAATGTTTTTTTTACTTATACTTGTAAAGTATAAACGTTGAAGTTGACAGACTATTATAGCAGGCATATTTTGAAGGTTTTTGAAAGCATTTCATCAGATTGCCCGCTTCAACAGTATGCTCGCAGGAGGCATTTTTCTATGTTTTAAAACGTGTAACCGACTGGCAATACACACGAAATTACGGTAGATACGAGATACATCCTAACTATACGTCAACGTTGTATTGTCGGCTGTGGTCGCACGGTGAAACTTTATTTCTGGCAGAGCATTCGCCGATACCCTATCAATTTTTGTTAAACAGTCACGTGGTAACCCTTAAATGTAAGGAAAGTGATAATTACCAATGCAGATAAAGGAATCGTTGCCTCGCTGATTTTTATGAAAACACACAGACGAATTGGAAGATATATAACAATGATATCCATCAATCCCCAACGTCACTGAAAAAGAAAAATGATGCATTGGTAATAATGCAGAATCTATCTCGTAAGATACAGCATTGTGCCATAAGTTTATGAACAAATGCCATTTTTACTATATATTTATAGTGAAATCGCATTTTTAAAAAATTCCTTAGGTTTTCAGAGACTGGACCAATTTTAATGTTATTTGTACACAAAATTTCGATTTTTTATGTGGTTTCTTCATATATAAAACTTAATAATTTTCTTACAGCAGATTTTGAGATTACATGAGCTAACTCAAAACAACTTGAAAGTTTAATCTTGTGTTTTACTTTTTGCATTTTTTAACCATTTGACAGAATATAAATTTGTTTGTATAAAATATTCTTGAGTAAATTATGAATTTTTAAAGTAAGGTTTCATTGCATTTGGTTGAATAATAATAAAATTAGAGCAGTTTTAAAAAACATAAATTTACTTTAAATATATAGCAAAAATGACGTTTGTTCATAAACTTATGACGCAATGCTGTAGATGAATAAGTAAGCCCTTAGTTAGTTCTAAATAATGTATTAGAAAAGGTTCAGTGGAACGTTGTTCATCCGACGATTCTCTTCGGAGGAAAATTATCCGAAAAATTGAAGCGTTCATATGACTGAAAAGTATCATTCATAATAACAAAACTGAATATTCTATTCCAAACAGCCGTCGTCAGGCAAAAGCATAGTATCCGGATCGCTGAGGTCCGGATCAATGAGGCTCAAGTATGGTAAGATAGTATGTTAGGTACATATTGTAGGTACAAATGTAGTGTGCATGGTACGTTTGTAGGAAGGTAGGTTGACGAGCTCTAAGGTATGTTTGAAAGAAGGGAAGGTGGGTAGGGAGTTATATTTTTTGAAGTCAGAAGATAGGTAGAATGGGAAGTAAACAGGTGGTTAGATAAGTAGAAATGATAGATGGAGATATGTAGATAGATAGATAGATAGATAGATAGATAGATAGATAGGTAAAATGGTACATAATTTGGCAGAAAGAAAAGTAGAATTACGTATGTGGAAAAGGAAAATAAATAGGCAGATAGACGGATAGGTATACAAGTAATTTAAAGGATTTTAAAATACTCACCATTTTGAAATGGACGAGCGGTGTAGCTCGTAAAAGACAAGTCACAATCATCTGATATATTTTTGATTAATTGTACAGTAATACTATTCGATCCAATTACTACCGCTTTGTATCTCTCTTTGCATATTCTATTGATCTCTTTTGGCGATCGCTTATTATACACAAAGATGTATATATCATCCCCATCTGAAAACGGAAAGGAAATGTAGATGACGTATCGTATTTGAATCTCATAACCTTAACAGTTTGTGGGGCCGCTTAGCTCAGTAGTTAGTGTGCTCGCCATCTGACCATGAAGTCGTTGGTTAGAATCCGCGCCGCTCTGTGATTGGTTCTCCCTGTCGTTTGGATAAGACAGTAAAATTAGAGGTTCTGTATCACAGTAGGTGTCGGTACGTTAAAAATACCTGACGACTATAAGAGCCGAACAACTCTGTCACTTACCATTTAGCCACAGAGACTCCAAGGCAATTAGCTATCGTGTTATTTTTGTAATCAAATGTTAATAAAGAGACCCATATGACGGCACTAAAATGTTATGGAATTAATCAATAATACAGTTAATGAGTGTACTAAATTACACAATTTATGTAATATATTGTAGTGTGAAATCAGTTTTCTTTTGTAACGGACCGATACTTAATCGGAGTAGTTTGCCTTAGATATTTGTCCGTTAGACGATCTACTTGTAAATCAAACTGATCACGAATTGCCAAAACTCTTATTCGGAGTCATATACTCGAACAAATCAATGGGATAAATCTTATCCTGAGTTATTTTAAAATGGCGGGCACCCCTGAATTTAATTTTCGCATGCTAGACATCGGATAGCCGTTGTATTGAGATTTGTCAAAATCACACTTTACAAGAGGCAAGATTTTAATGTCGCAAGCAGTGATATGATGTACCGAGATGGAATAACGTGTTCGTTAAAGAAGGATACAATTATTTTCATTTACAAGCTTAAGAGGACCTCCTTTGCCTAGTAGTTATCGTGTTCACCTCCCGATCGTTTTTCGTGGATTCGAATACTGTATAACAAGAAACTTTCGTTGTGTATTAATATTCGCTTTTTTCGCGGTTAACGTTCAGCCGCGAATATTAATGCACTCAATTGTTAATATTTATGTTTATCTTAATGTGATATCGATCGTAAACCGTGAAAGTTTATACCAGTGAAATAGTTTCAATTTTAAAAATCCGCAAAAATTAGTACACGCATTTATTTCTTGTTATATAATACCAGCCACGCTAAGGTTGGCTGTCCTTGTCTTCCGGATGAATAGTTAAAATCGAGGTCCCGTGTCATAGTAGGTGTCGGTATATTAAATAACCTTCTCTGCCTCATGGCAGTATGTGCTGCGTATAGGATAAACTAAACTTGTCCCCCTTCCCCGGCGTCGTCATGTAAGTGAAAAATTCTTTAATTGGATGTTTAACAATAATACATCAAACCAACCAACATGTCGCAGGGTTGCAGTAAAGGAAGCAATATGTCATGGTATACCGTAATGAAATACCAGTTGCTATGGCCGTGAAAGAAACATGCAATGAGTTTCAACAATGTGCAGAAAACATACACCAAATCATTGATGCTCGGCTTTACTTACCCTGTATAAACGTTGAGTTGTAAGGGTTTGTTGGAATCTGTGGACTGATAAGAATCTTCTCCGGTTCCAAAACTCCTGTTTCAGATTGATTGACTTGTTCTGGAACCCATGAAGTTATGAATTGATTGAAGATTGTATGAGCACAGTGAAAAGTAAGTTATAGTAGATTGAATTCGGGCAAGTGATAAAATAATTATTCTACATACGCATTATAGCTGACTGATTTTACTGTGT
>JACSZP010003308.1:0-18291 GCA_016161895.1 Pinna nobilis | reverse complement strand
ATATATATATATACGGCAATTAATCCGATTTGCCATTCACTGGTTTGACCAGGGTACAACATCCTCCGGAAGTGGGTTTTTTTCAAATTTTATTTTCATAAATCAGGATATATATACGTTAAGAATTGTTGGGTTTTGGTTACAAGAGCCTCTATCACATTCCTGACCCCCATCCTCTCTAGATCCGCGAATTGAGAAAATTCTCATCGTCTGAAGCACTGGGAAAAACAATCGCCAATCATACAACTTTCACAGCATAAATTATTTCATTATTATATTTTTAAAGATGATAAAAAAATAATACGTTTCATCTATTGTTGTTGATTTTGTTTTTCTTTCTAATGTTTTCGTATATGGTGGATGAGTACTTTGTGTGCAGAACCTTTGTCATTACAGTAACACTTTGAATAAAATAAAGTTCTTTATTGCATACTTATGTATACTTCTAACGCCAAATGTCTACAGTTTAGATGTTGAATGTCGATATATGCCCCAGTGGTTAGCCGGTTCACTTTCTGATCCTGCTGTCGTGGCTTTGAATTCGCACTGCCTCGCCGTTGGCGGTCCCTAGTTTTGGATGAAACAGTAAAAATCGAGGTCCAGTGTCTCAGTGGAAGTTAGTAAAACAAAGAACCCTCACTGCTCAATGGTCATAAGTTCAGAGCATTGGCCAAAAGTATCACCCCTCACCGGCATAGTGTGACGTCTCCTTATTAGTGAGAGTGGGCGTATAAATAGTACATCTAAACTAACCAACAATAAATTACCCCACCTCTAAGTTTCAAATGATTAAACTTTTTTGTTTTTTGTTTGATTTTTGTTTTTTATTTTCACCTTTGTATACTGAAACAGCCTTCCCCGGTAATTCACCTTCGATAACCTTTCATCTTATTGCTGAAGAGTGATTGATTCATGTGTTAAGCACGGTAAGCACAATCAAACATAGTTTAATGAGAATACAATTGTTTTACCATCACAGGGGAAAATAATGACAGGAAAAAATAATAAGTCTGATAATATTTACTCAACAGTTTATTAATATTATTTACCAAATTTTCTTAATCTTCATTTTGTTTTTTAGACTTTTCATTACACATGTAGATATAAGACCAGCGCTCCTTTACCGTTGCTAAAATTTATACACATCATATACACAAACAAGGATCGTTGCTAAAATTTATACACAGCACATACAAAAACAAGGATCGTTGCTAAAATTTATACACAGCACATACACAAACAAGGATTGTGCGCTTTAACAATTTGTATTATTGTGTTTTGTTTACCTACTTAGGATAAAATACCTAGCTGCGTACAAGAAATGCGATGTCAACAGTAAGGCAGGGTTTCAATTACTTGGTTTTTTTTCGTGTCACGGATATTGCTTACATTTTTCTTTTTTAACATTTCCTAATTCGATAGATGTATGTAAATTTACTATATCATAACACTTGATCAACAACCAACAATACTAACACATTCCTCGTTGTTTTCGAAATGCTCTCACTTCATTACTTAAGGATATTTTACAGAGATATAACGATATATTACCCCGTCCATAATTAACTCGCACATGTAATTTACATTCTATCTTACTATTAACTATCACAAAAGGATTCTATTTCTGAATTAATTCATTCGCGTGATTTCACCTGAAAAGACTCTCAAGGAAGAGGGGTACAGCTAGTAATAATGATTGCCCTGGGATCTTTCTTTGTATACGCTACATGATACGTGTCTGCTTCAAATTTTTCAAATACGACACGCACTGGAGAACTTTATCTTTTCGAATCTTTTGAAAAAAAAAATAAAGGTCTCACATGTGGTTGTGTTTTGTATATAGCATAATGTGGGACAATTTATGCTTTATAAATCTGCGAAGCGGTTTATTAAAAGGCATATACTCGCCAAAGTTATGTTATATCATATAACAAAGGTACAAATTAACTTTATTTCTTATAATTCTTTAATGAAAATTCTTTTCTTCAAAATGAAGTATCGAAATATTTTGGTTTTCGAACTTAAACGAGATCTCATTGCAAAAAAATTCTTAAAATGCAAATAATTCTCAATCAAACTAATTCATTGGAAAACCTCAGTGAATTTCAAATTCAGCTAATTATACACAGGTACCTAAGATACAAAATTCATGGAAAACTATTTGATTTAAGGGAAATTATGTTGCGATGGATACATATTTAGAATTTTGGCAACAAAATCTTACTTCTATTGTTATTATGTTTCAAGTATTGTATGGTTGATATAATGACAATGATTTTATGTCAAGCTAAGTGGAAAACTGAAATTCTTTGGTTTTCGGACTTAAACGAGATCATATTGCAAAAAAACTCTTAAAATGCAAATAATTCTCAATCAAATTAATTCATTGGAAAATACTAAAGTGATAGGGTGGATATCGTTTTTGCAAATGTACAACTACAAGCGGCCACAACTCCTTAATTAATCAAATGAGGGATAAAACATTTATCGAACTTGTCCGAGCTTTTAAGGTCATAAACCTCATTAAATTCAAACTTTTCTTAAGTAAAAGACATTTGTAAATTACAAGCAATAATACTTTGTTAGTCGAAACTCAATCTAAGATAATTATATTACCCAAGTAATCCATTAACTCGTCAAATCCTTCGCCGGATCCCGTGATGCTAGTCCATCTGCCCTGAAACGCCGACATGTTGAATGGTAGAGAGTCTAACTCAATATGACAAGCAACAAGACTACTTTATACCCGATACACGTTCTAAATCTTAAACTCGTTAACAATGACTATCATATTTGTCGAGATTATTAGGTAGGTTGTTTAGATACAGGTGACACTGGATAGATCTAGGGCACCGAGTATAAAGGGGGAGTAGAAGATATCAATTGGGCATTCAAAAATTAAATAAATCAACGACAGATGATATCGTGGCCAAAACAAAAAAAAAAAGAAATAATTATTCTACATAATCAAGTATTCCGGAGTTCTTTTTTCACGTTGCTAGTTCTAAAATTATACATTCTTGAATATGATACCCGATAATTAAATATACAGGTATTGCTATATTAAACCACTTTATTAGTTTGTATTCTCAAAATTACTTTAACTTTGGTCCATTCGATAAGTAATGATTTCGCCTGTAATATCTACTTGGGGTGAATTAGGCTTTATTTTAAATCAATTTTATCAGAGTGTCCAGAATATGCCTAACTTTCTGGAATCGAAAATATTGAAAATAAAATGCTAACAAAAATATCAACACCCACTCAGGTCAGGAAGAGGAGATCTTCGAGATGTGGAAATTCATGCACCTCTCCTATTCGTTCCTGTTTAACATAAGTACATCGTTTTGATTACACCTGATTCCGATTAATTCTACAATTGTTTCAGATCAATTTCAAGATAATCCTGACCATGTATGCATCGGTTTGGTATCAAGCTTGTGATCGTACATTTTGATCTTTACCTCTCTCGACGGACGTGGTTTGCCAACAGGGGACATTGAACCCTTCCGGGCACCTGTTTTCATCCCTTTAGAGATTTGCAACTGTTTTCCACGTGGATACTGTTATTATTCCTCAACTTGTTGTGTATGTTGGGGCCTAGATTTTAGAACACCCCTTGTACTTCTGCAATTATATCCTGTCATTTTACTGTAGGCCTATATATTTACCTATTGAGAAGTTTTAGATTAAAAATGAAAACATCTTCAAATTCAGTGAAGAGCTACAAATTTAGCCTATGTTTTGTAAGACCGGTCACTAAGTAGTAGGGGATATTTTACTTGTCGACACGGAGTCCGCCGCGGCCTATTTGTAAGCGTGATCTGCTTCGATCGAAGAGTCTCAGGGTCGAGCCCTCTTCACGTCGTGGTTGGTTGTCCGAGGTCTCGTGTCAAGGCAGGTCTTGGCACATTAAAGATTCCTTTCCGCTCCTCGGCCAAAAGTGACGAGCCTAGGCAAAAGTTGTCGACCTTCTCCAGCACACGGTGACGTCTCCATATAAGTGAAAGTTTCTTGAGTGGGGCGTTAAACAACAATACAACCAACAAACAAACAACTACATGTAGTAGCACGTGTAGTAGCACGTGTAGTAGCGCTAAAACTCGGTACGAAATGTCATCTCTAAGGGAAGACAGAACCTGTCGGTACATCGAGCGGACTAGACCCAACGATCGGAGGCGAAGACGCTGTCGAGGATGTACGATGAACTACGCTAAACATATGATTATTATTAAAGATAAATCCAATGCAGTGAGTATTATATAATGCGCTTGGCCAGTCATTAGTACTGGACAATATGTATGTCGTATATTCCCGTTAAAGGTTTATGAAAGACCCCTAACTTTGCATAACATTTGATGAATTTTTTGCAGTAATTTTTTCTCATGTGTGATTGAGTTATTATTATATTCTTACAGCAATTATTCAAAGGAGTACCACCAAATTACTGCTTCAGGTCTTTTCTAAGAAATTTTCACATATATGAAGATTTCATGGAATGCCTGTGCTCGACACTTTGACTATTTAGCACCGAGTGTTCCATTACCGTGCGGCATTCCACCGATACGCGGTACTTCGACTTTTACTGTGTCCGCCAAAGAACAAGTAAAGCTAGCTGCTTTGGCTTTATGAATTTGTACAGGTTTATATGATTAATGTAAAATGAACCATATTTTGATGAGTTATTTGAACTAACAGTATTTTGTTTTTCACAGACCTTCACTCAGGTTAACTTTGTTAATCAGGTTATATGATTAAGACCCTTTCTGCTCTACAACCAGAATTGCCGAGCATGGACAAAATCTGCCCCCTTTACCGCCACATGATTACGTCTAAATGTAAGTGAAATATTCTTGAGTGGGACGTAATACAACAATACAGCCAACCGAACAATAGGAGATTAAAGTATCATACAGGTAGTCTGTTGGAATACTAGTACAAATAAGTCAAGACATGTATACAGTGTGGTCTTTTTAAACGGTAACGGCAAAACAGTTAAGCAATCTTTACTCAATCAAGATAAAGGGCTGACGGCGGATGTGACCGGTCAACAGGGGACGCTTACTCCTCCTAGGCACCTGATCCCACCTCTGACGTATCCGTGTTTGTCCAACTACTTATTTTGCATTCCTCGTAGGAATTATGAGATCGATCACTGTTCGTTACCTTTACTTTTTCAATATACCCAATAGTGTAAAAAGTTTCACTCAACTGAAATGTGACATGACGCTCAGATTCTTGAGTGGAACCTTTACAGTACAACAAGGATATTGAACTCTATAAATGCATACCTTAAAGACAAAGCATGGAATAAGAAAGTGAATACGTCATTTATACATCATGTTTATTGTTATCTTGCATTGAAAAACTATATTAATTATTGCGATAGTTCTTTGTATCATAGTTGTTATAGAAAGTAGATTAAAAATGACATATTTGCTACATATGATGTTACTTCTTTACTTGCCGGATCCGCCTGTCTTCTGCATTTTATATCTATACTCTTTACCGGCAGCATATGTTATCTGAAATCATTTAAAGAGTTTATTAAAATAAATATTTCCTTGTATTTCAGTAAAGCTTTGTTATGTGTGTGAGGCTACGTATGGTACCCCGTGAACAAATTATATCCCTTATTTCAGAAGGTATACCGTAATCTAACATGATAAAGAACAAGATGCATTCCATGATCTATATATAGATGTACAAAGTGTATTCGGTGATTTTAAACACGTATAGACTCGTATGGTTATTCCTCGATAGACAGACAGACAGATAGACAGATAGATAGATAGATAGATAGATAGATAGATGGGTTGTATTCTGTGAATTTTGAGACGATTTGCTTTGTTAGAGTATATTCCGTGATCTGTGTACAGCATTCCGTTACGGAAGGTTTTACAATAGTTACGAAATTGATGATATAGATTTTGTATGAATTACAGAATAACAAGGAACCATCGTGACTTTTACACTAAACGTTCTATAATTTTTTTTCTCACAAAACAGTAATATTTCTTGATAAATCCTTTAACAGCAGATTTGATAAAAACAGAGAGATTAAGTAGATAACTGATTGAGAACTCAGCATTTATTTATCAACTTACAACATCCATAATGTCACCGTTGACTATCCTTTCAGTTTTGCTGTCGATTTGTTTTTCTTCTACTACAGACTTATGCTTCTCTGTAACTTTGTTGTCACTGTCTTTTAACAACACTGCCTTTAAACAAGAAACGAAAATATGTATAAATAGAGAAGAGATATATAACTCAAGCAGGTTCTTCTAAAGTTTTCAGGCTACAACAAAATTCTATTTTAGTCTCTCTCTCTCTCTCTCTCTCTCTCTCTCTCTCTCTCTCTCTCTCTCAGGTCCAGATACGTCTCATAATATCCAGTCAACGAAAATAAAATGAGACGCGATTGTTTTTCATGTCCTTAGGATGAGACAGTAAAAGACGAAGTCTTGTGTCGCAGACTGTGAATGACTAACAACAAAGAAAAAGGAAGAAATAACGAGGATTTGTCGAAGGAATACGTACCAGGTGATACATATTATAAAAAGAAACTTCCATCCGCCGGGTTGCTTCAACAGATTAACACTGTCTTAACGCAACAAATGTTTTATTTTTTATGTTAGAAATATACAAAACTGAATTCAATTCCTGAAGTACATATGAATAGGATGTCTTAGTTCAGAACGGGGAAATCATAATCAAGACTGATTCACCTCGACCGGCTCTCCGGTAAGCGATGTCGATGAAAATGGCTTTCCCACGGTAACTTCGTACACCTTTTCTCCTTGAATGGAATCGACACTTGCCGTGGTTTTCCAATCATCACCGTTGATCTCGAATGTCATAGTCACCAAGGCCCCGCGAAACAACTCTTTCATCTTGGGAGCCCCTATAAGATTGACACAAATACAAGTTTTACGTACCGGTATTAAATTAAATATATCCTCTGCAATTTCGGTTTGCATACTACATCTGAAGTACAAATGCTCACAGAAATAAATAATTTGTTTTCTCATTGGTATATCAGTTTCTAAATATGAATGAAATATACTGATGCAACTGTTGGTGTTACATTTCTATAATGTTGTATATAGATACAAACTATTATATCATGATCAGACGATCAATTTGTAAAAAATTAATATACATGTATGAATTTATGAACATTTATAAGAGTATTCATTTAAGCTTTGTGCTTAACGATGTACAGATACAATATTATCAGAAACGGTAGCTAGTGCAAGTTCCCGAGTTCGAATATGGGCCGCGGCAGCCTAGCTGATAACATAGATACACTACTCAGCATCTGAAGAGAAAATTGGGCGTCTTTCGAATGTACTTAACTACATAAAGAAAACAAAGATCCATTGTCACTTAAGGTACCCGGTATTACCTAGATACGTGTACATACATTGTACTAGAGCAACCGACATGATCCGAATCCCTTCACCGACATTCACTGACACCGACATTCACTGACACCGATATTCACTGACACCGACATTCACTGACACCGACATTCACTGACACTGACACCGACATTCATTGACATCGACATTCACTGAAACCGACATTCATTGACACCGACATTCAATGACACTGGCATTCATTGACATCGACATTCACTGACACCGACATTCACTGACACCGACATTTACTGATACCGACATTTACTGACACCGACATTCACTAACACCGACATTCACTGACACCGACATATGAGAAAGATTTTCGAGTATTATGCTGAACAAAGATTTACCAATATTAACAAGATCTAACATAGTAAAAAAAAGTCATTACCAATAGCATCCATAAATTCTTCGTACCCGTCCTCTGATCCTTTCACAGTAATCCATGTGCCATTGAACACTTTTGCAGCCATGATGAGACGTTTTAAATCTAAAATGTTATAGAGTGTACTTCAATATATATCTAAACAACGTCCTTAATTTTGAACGCGAAAATCAATGCCGATTGAATTTGTAAAGCTAATACCATGGGCCAGTAAGGTAAGATTGCTTTTAAATCAGTGTGTGAGAACGTACATGTATTCATAAGCATTTAATGCCAGAGATACGCTGTATGTTCCCCAATCATGTCCCTCTAAACTATTGACTTCATCTTATTAATAATTGTTTATACCAACGCATGGTTTTATAGCAAATGAATGAAAATCTGCACGCCAGGATGGCTCAGAAACCAATATATGGACATTACGATTATAGATGTGCAAAATTGGTCGTGTGTATTTTCGTACTTCATAAAATGTATAATACATATCTAAATCATTTTCTTAAATAGCAAGTGAATATAAGGCAAGTTATGCAGACAGGTGTTTGTGTTATCATATAACCAAATATGGTCATATTTTTAATAAGACCATATATAGAGGATAACTAAATGCAGAGTAATAAAAAGCAAGCAGTGCTAAAGCAATGCATGTCCCCTTCCGGTAGAACCATTCTATAAAAAGGGCAGTAACTCCCATAAAATTAGGTCAAACTTGACCTGTACATACCTACAGTCGAACCCAGACATATTGATACCGAAGGGGAATAAAGTTTTCTTTCAAATAAATAGGATTCTCGAAATATCTGGGTTAAAATAGTAATCAATTAATTTAATGGGAAAATAAAACAAATTAAATGTAATTTCAATATATCATGGTTCAATGATAGTTGGTGCTACTATATGGAAGCTAGACACTAATTTTACGCTGGGCTCCATGTTAGGAAGCTTGGCGAAAAAAATACGGAAAACGGAAGCGTGATAGACTGACACAAGTACAGAAGGTGATGATCTCTTGTTCACTTTGGTTTTTAGTTGTGTACCGGTATGGCAACGCCGTATCAATGTAAAAAAAAGAATGGATAGAGTACAAGTGGGTGACAAACTTTATATAAATGCGAGTGGAATATGGAATAAATTTAGTAACATAGAAAATACGGGTGAAGGCCTATGAACTTGGTGTTGTTCTGCACTTACGGTCATTGAGTAGAAGGGATGCATTGCATTAAATATCTAGTGGCCATTCCCTTTGATTTTCTTAACATCATTAACATTTCTTACTTTAGATTTCGTTTTACCTTAAATATGTTTTATGCATGGTAACACTACTAACTGACACAAATCGTTTATTAGTGTAATCATACTATAGCGGCATAAAGGATGTTGAGCTACTCAGCGGCATAATAAGGGGTTACTACGGCCGTATTGGAGTATCGCAGTGGTCATGATATATTACGTATTATTAATCCATTAAACGCAGAATGCATTTTCCAACTGTCCCTTTGTTTGCACTGCATTCAGAAAAATATGTTGATGATATCATCGAGTTAAAGAAAGTTATGTATCAAAAGATAAGAGCAATTATAGAATTGATTTTATAATCTATGGAAACTGGACCAAATACATGTACACCTGACTTAGGTAGGATACCACCACACAAGAAAGACAATCAAAAGTAAGTTTGCCTATCAATATACTATGCCCTTTCAACCTCACTTACACCTCAATGATCAGACCATTTTTAGATATTGGAATGAATTCACCTTGATTATCTCCGGGGTAACATTGTAGGCTTTCTCCCTATCTAGAGTACCCTAGGTAAATGTCGTGGTTTTTTATTTATTACCCGGTTGATCTCGACAATGAACTTATTTTCATTCCATCACACTCTCTCTTTAAATTACGATGTCCTTGTGCTGTGGACACAAATGTAAGTTAAATGTATCATTTGTGGTCTAATTCTCTGCAATTTATCATATACATTTATGTACATTTTCTCACAGAAGGAAGCAATTTGATTTGGGAATTTTACATTGATTTTTGTTTTTGTATTGTTTTGTTCTAGTTGTTTTTTCTTCTTTCTTTCTTTCTGTTTTAAGTATCATCTGAGAATACGAAATATACTGATAAGACTATAAGACTTAACTCCCTATAGATACTAATAAAACTAGTGTGTGACCGATATAGCCGTCTGATGGGAAATCACTTTGGGCATGTTTGATTCATTGTCTAGAATACTCCGAAAAGTCAGAACACCAAACAAACAATCCAAACAGTGTAGAACTTTTTCCGTTACTACCCGCTGAACCGGTGGTGTAATTGGAACAGTGACCTTAATGGCTGCACAAGGCAAGACTTCCATAAGACTGTTGAATCTTCTTTGCTAGAGTTGAATTGGTGATAAGTCATACATGTAACGGTATGCCTATCGATAACTGATCGGCCCCAGCGGAATTCAACTTCAGCAAAGTGCAACCATGGCTAAATATATCTTTAGAAATTATAACTTATTATATTTTTAGTGTCTTAATCAATTATGATGATGAATTATCATTTCGATTATTTAATTTTGTTTTACTTTGGCATCTGAATGACAACGACTTTCAGCATTTTTAGATATTTAAAATCTTGGTCCTCCTTTCGCTTTGTGTGTCTGGTATTTTAGATCATGAGCCGCAATTCAAGTATATAGTCCAAAAAAGAAAAAAACCAATAATGATTACAATAAAAGGCCATTTTTAGGCTTAGTTGTACTTTTTAGTCATTCTCGGTACTTCTTGTGCTGGCATATTCGATTGGTAGGTGTTCCAGTACAACTCTAATACATGTTCTGGACAGTGAGACAAACATGCCCTTGATCATAATGATCTGAACATGTGGAGCAAAACCATTAACATATTTTCAGAGCACGAATATGCTTTAGCTATTTTATCTTCATACCTTTATGCCTTATGATGTTTAGAAAAATGTGATTATTCCATGGTGATTAGAAATTCAGCTTTGTTTATTCAAGGTCGAGTTCGACTTTGGGACGCTTAAATATAGTCATTAGCATGATACATACTTCATTATGCTCCATTGTGGTGCCGAACAACCGGCAAGTTCCGTAGCTGTTTGACGCCGTGCGGTGACGACTGTATATGCCCGATAGGATAACATTATCAAAAGCATCAATAAAATCCTGTAATACTTTCACGGCAATCCAACTGCCATTGAACACTTCTTTAACCATGATGAATAATTATAACTCTAAATGGCAGAAGGGGAAGGCACATGTACTTGAACATAAAGCCAAACAACATTCTTAAATTATAAATATGATACTTAATTAAGATTGAATTTATTAAGCTCACACGGAAGACCAGTACTGCAGATAACTTCGATATCATGAAATATCATGCATAGGGAATGGAAATGTATTCAAAAGCAAATAAATGACGGAGATATTTTGGATACTAAAAAATCAAAAACAATGTACGTTTTTAAAACATTTTGACAGATGGATTGGGGCAAGTGATTGTTCACATTATGACAATTAAATATGAGCAGTTTTTGTGGTTTTTTGAAACCATGTAACTATAAGACAAATCTTAATGAATATCGATACATAACAGGTAATCAAAATATACGTTATACAGGCAAACGCCCTTGCTTCAAAAAGTATATTTCGAAAAGACAATATATAGAACATAACTGAATGCACATTTATGAATAACAGGTGAACATAATATATGTTATGTAGTAAAATGAACTTGCTTTAGATATTACATTTCAAAAAGATAATATTTTTATATATAGAGCATAACGAAAAGCATTTGTATAAGGAATTTATGTGGCTGTTTCTGTAATCTAATATAACACGTTATCACAAAGTACATTTATTAGGACAATGCTCATACGTAGAGCATACGAAAAACTAAATGCACATTTAAAAAGAATGAGTCAGCATTAGTTATGTTATACAGGTAGTTGTTAGTGTAATTTGATATCACATTTATGTAAGACAATGTTTGATGTCGTGTAGCACAATGTGCAACAGCCCTCTTCGACAAAATATTGTGAACATGTAATTCTGGCCAACATATAGTGCCAATAGAAAGTAGAGTATGTCAAATCCACGCGTTCGAGTGTACCCAAATCTATAAAAGATGCTCTTGGCTCTTCGCCAAATACTTTTGGAAGAGAGGCAACTCTTCCATATATATGACACAGGTACACTTGGTGTTTTTTTCACTCATAGCCTAAGCCGCACATCTACAAATCCTGCCTGGAGTCATACTTTACTGAAACCGGAAATTTCAATGGCTTCCATCTCTTCAACCTTTACATTTCCTGCCAAAATAATGGTTGTGTACTCTGGAATAACTCTGATCTAGCAAAGTAAACGTGTTTTCCCAATGTTTATATGAATCAAAGAAACCTGATATTGATATTATCTAACTTTGGAAAAAAAATTGTTGTTAGTATAGGCAGGGGTTCGCTGTGGTTTTCCGTGGTACAGCTCAGCAGGGCAGCCAAGGCCTAGTGGTTAGCGTGTTTGACTTCGAATCGAGAGATCCGGGGTTCGAGCATAAGGCACAGTATGGTTGACCATCCCTGTCTTTCGGATGAGACAGTAAAATCGAGGTCCCGTGTCAAAGTAGGTGTTGGCACTTAAAAGAACCGTCCTTGCTTTACGACCAGGGCCCAGTTGTTCATCCGCTGGTTAAATTTTAACCCTCGATTAAATATAACCAAGGTTTGATATGAAGCCCAGAGTTAAAATATGTTGCTAAATAAGTAAGTTCTTTAGGTTAAAATGAACTTATCGAAAGACAATCTATTAAACTTCATCTATTTCACCAAGCTCTGAGGCTTTTTACTACATTTCTACAAGCCTTGGTAATATTTAAACCTTGGTTAAATTTAACCAACTGTTGAACAACTGAGCCCAGAAGTGCCGAGAATAGGCAAAAGTTGTAGTCGCTCTCCGGCACACGATAACGTCGCCATATAGCTTAAAGAATCTTGAGTGGAACTTTAATCAACTAATCAACTATAACCGACCTATTCAACAAGTTGTTCTCCCACTAAATACCCTTCCGGAGCAGCTGAACTCATCCTTGGTTTTTGGTGATGTTCGTGTTACTTTATTTTTCGATTTTACACGTCTTGTTGTGTTGATAACTGTTTGTGTTGTCTCTTTTTTATTCGGCCATGCTGTCGTCTGCCTTTGAGTTTTTGATTTATTGATTAACCCCCTTGGTATCTTCTACTGTCAACTTTTTTTTATAACGACCCGCAATGATGCAATCCAGTGAGTAATAAAGAACGTGAAAAGCCAGTCCTTTACGGGACTATATTCTTGACAACGTGACTATATACTTGACATATATTTCCATTAATGTTTATTATTATATTGCATTCGAACTTACTCTTGATGAGCTTTTCTCTGTACATTTACATCATATTTTACAGTTGTAAGATTATGAAAATCTTACATTAACTTTTTCAATAGCGGTTCGCTTAAATTTTCTGATGATCAATCTTCATAATTTTACCACAGATTTCTTATTTTAATATTAACGTGTTTTGTGCTTCATCTCCCTAATTGATTCTTTAACTGTAACTGCGGTTCTGTAACTGTAGTTGGCAACATTATACAAATTCCCGGAAATGACGAAAAGAAACAATCGGTTACTATAACGATATCTTTGTCTGCAGGCATATGCATCATTTTGCCTAAAACATTTGCACTGCCGCAGTTAGAGTGAAAGGATCTACTATGGAAACAACACGTTTATTAGCGAAGTCTTATTTTTGTGTTATCCAGGGCTTTAGGCTTATTAGCTATTTCATATAGGCGCAATAACAATCAACATATAATCCGTATCCATAGTGAAAAAAGTCCGGAACACTGATTAACCTACTCTTACTTGTAAAGTATGTCACGACGATTCGAGTCCTCCTAGGTGTGCACTTAATCCGCAACTCCATGAGAGGAAACTTGTGTCCAAATTTCCACATCTGATCTCCTCAAATAGCGAAAAAAAGTTCGGAAAACTTTGGCCCGGGCAGACAGACAGACGGACAACGCCATATCATAATACGTACCGTCTTTCGATGGGCGTATACAAATTTGCTGTCACTATATTGCAACAAGATTATAGAGCATAGGATGGACTAAAGCATTAAAACTTAAAATCAAACAAAATCTTGACTTCGACAATTTTATTTGAATACATCGAACTGATAGATTTGTCCACTATGTTAATCATTAAATATTATAACTATCAAATGAAAGTTGAAACGTGCTCTGTAGCTGCATAAGTACTAGATGTAATAGGATCTACATAACACTAATTCATCGTTCCGGCGGTGCAATTCTAATTTTAATTAACATCACTACATCAGTGGTGAAATTCTAATTCTAAAAGCATTAAAATGTACACTTTTGGGCGTCTTCTGCCACCGTCTTCACAACGCGACACAATCAGGGACAGGGTTGATTTCATCGCTTTTCCATGGAATACGGCGTTTCTACAGGTTCTATACCGTCTCCAGTCAGCTCACATACCTATTAAATAAATGAAAATGTATGGTTATATTAATTAGAAAGAAAATATTGTTATGTAAAGGAAAGTAAATTATTTAGCAGAATAAGCTATTAAAGACGGTTTTTTTTTCAAATGACCAAATTAGTTCTAAGATAATTTTAAACAATGAAAACTGTCACTCGCCATGAAATGAAACACAGATGTCGTGATTGAAGTCCATGAATTTAGTTTTAGTCATTAAAATTGCTCGCGTATTGTCATATACCAATATGCAAATACAGGACTTATATGCATAAACAATATGTCAAACACTATGAGAGTATTTGCTGCACATGTCCAAACTTTTAATGGCGACAAAGCAAAGTCGGTATCCAAGGAAGACAGCAAGTGCTTCCTTGATACTCAGTTATCTTCGTAAAATTACCGAAACTTTATTAGGAATGAAACGGCAGTGACTGGTTGAAACGGATGGGTTCAGTTGGTGTATATTGCAAGTTTAGTGTTATTTACGCATTCATTTGTGTTTTGAGACATTTGGGTGTATTTAACGTGACAATACCAACTGTAATACGGGACTTGCAAAGGACGACAGAAAGAAACAACCGCTCCCTCTGAATCTCGAAAGGTTTAGCCCGGAAATTCATTTTGACGGACAATATTTCAACAAATTTTTGACCGTGATTAGGTTACTCAGTGTTCAGTTTCAGATTATATTTCAAACGGGTATTTTAAGTTATTTCATTTTTGGGATAACAATTATTTTTTTATTGTGCAATTCAAGTTCCTGCGAATAAAACAAAGCTTTGCGCATCCTTGCCTATCTACAAGATGAAGCTATAAATTAAACTGATACTGATTTGGCTAATTAATATATTGTTCAAAAGTCAATTGGAATTAGCATACATATTGTTTTTATTGCTGGTATAACTGTTTCAGGTCATTTTCGATATTTATCTATTTTCAACAGGGTGGAATCAAACTGGTGACAAAGGCTAGAATGACTTTGGTATATGGGGTATTTTAAAATGCAGTGAGACACTACAAACGATAAAAGCTGATCCTTGACATGTAACCAGTTTTAATTGTTTGAAGTAGGTAAATTCCATGATCAATGCCAACGGGTTATAGGCACTTATATGAACGTCCTAATTATTAGCAATCTAAGTGTGAAATATTTAAGTAAAATCTTCTCCGATTCGAAAGTTACAGATCAGATCAAAGTGTCTTTGGGAGCTACAGACTGACGATAATAACGGAAATGACTACGGCGACGCCGGGAGTATATTGTAATATTTTTCAGACTTTCGTCCCGGTGACGTAAGATCAAACAACACACGTGAGTACTAGCTCGATCTAAATTCTTGTGCAGACACAGGTACAAAAAAGTGATAATTTGGGCAGCCATGTATAAAATGTCGTCATTTTTATGTATGTTTAATGTATGTGATATAATTCATTATCTCTTGGTGTATTTTGTGTAAAATAGGAACCGCAGATTTATAAGATTTCTTCAGAGCACCAAATCATCGAATGAATCATATATTGTGTATGTCTTTTGTTACAACAGTTTACACCTTCGACTAGTAGCGCCATTTGTTTGTCATATGAACATTAAAATCGTCATATTTAGGTAGGTTGAAATAAAAAACAAATTTCTGGACTGTAATACTGTAATATATTTTGATAGCAAAACAAGTAACAAGTCATTTAATTGACAGTCCTAAGAGAATACAGAATATTGAGAAAATGCGCTGTTGTGCCCATACATATAGATGACATATGTCTTTCTATCCTTTACAGCTAAGCACTCTCTTGCGGAAGATGAGATGTGATTAGCATGCTTCTTTGTTGGTTGGTATGGGTGTTAAACATCCCACTCAATAATCTTTCACTCATATGGAGAAGTCACCGTCTGCCGGTAAAGGGCGACAAATTTTGCCTTTGCTCGGCTATTTTGGCCTTAGAGCAAGGAGGGTTCCTTAAAGTGCAGAAACCTACTGTGCCAAATGTTTTACTGTCTCATTGGATAGACATGAGCAGCCAATCCCAGTGGATCGCATTCAAACCCACGACCTCACAATCAGAAGGTTATCACGCTAACCACAATGCCATGGTAATAATAAGGTAACAGAAAAAAATATACCACTTGGGCAGTGTTTCCGGTAATCGTTTTGCGGACAATAGCTTTCCTCTTCTTTCCATCATTACTGCTAAATGTGTACGTTTCTTCAACCGAATCGTCGCCTTTGAAAACTAATACACACTGTAAAATAATAAACACAATAGAGATCATCCACGACACGACAGTCTTAAATACATAAACATATATTATTATAGGCAACATATATTTTAAATCGATGCAATTACAGATACAAATGTTAAAACCTTAAAGTATATATATATACATGTAGCAATATACAAATATATATATATATACTTTAAGGTTTTATATAAGTGTATGTGTATGTGTATATATGTGTATGTGTGTGTGTGTAACAATTAATCCATATTAGTATTTTTATATTTTAGATCGATATTGGTTTTCTGTCTTTTTGGTTTTACGCGTTGCTTTAAAATTTGAATGCGAAATATTGAGATTTTCAAATAAATGAAGATTGAGACAATTGTATTTTATCACAATAAACCCCCCTTGCTAGGGTTTTTTGCCACCCTTGAACATTTCCTATTTGCATAGATACGTATTAATATGGCGGAGGACCTGATTACCAATATATCTCGAGATGTTGTTTTAACCGGTACGATTTCTCACAAAATCAATCTTGTCACCCTTAATTGTTGCTAAGCGACGGTTAATGGCAGATTCATATAACGCTTGTTGAGCAAGGAAATTTTCAGAATCAGAATCATTTATTACTCTAAGTCAAATTAGGTACAGAGAAAACATATATACAATATGTGCAATACATTTTATGAGTGTTCACATATCAAATAACAAATGTCAATGTTTAGAGGACACTTTGCACAGATAAAATTACTAGACTTGAAATCAGCAAAATCAAAATCAACGTGAAGGACAAGAAGCAACTGTAAGAATGATTTGAATAAATTTAAATGATTTCCTCAACATTGGAAGAGAGTAACAATTTATGGGTTCCCCTGTCTTTCGCATGAGAAAGTAAAAACCGAGGTCCCGTGTCACAGTAGGTGTTGGTACGTTAAAGACCCCTCCCTGCTCTACGGCCAGCAGTGCCGAGCATAGGCAAAATGTGTTGCCTTCACCGGCACGCGTTGACGTCTCTATATGAGTGAAATATTCTTGAGTGGGACGTTAATCAACAATAAAACACCATACAATTCATGGGTTCATTAAATTTCAATACACTAGGATATGAATTATATCGGTTTTCTAACTATTGTATCCCTTTTCCTTAAAAAATATTGATATTCTAATAAATTATGAAATTCATCTCCAACTAACCCAAAATTTATACACTCTATCTTCCTTGTTGACACCGGTCCATCTACCGGTTTCAATAATTAAACTGTGTTTAGTGGTTCTAAATTTACAAAATGTATTATGATCTTTTTCATTAAGAATATCTAAATATTCTTCAAAGTAAAATTATGTTTTATATACATTGTAACTTATAGTAACAAGCTTTAGAGGAATAATTCATTTTCGAAGCAATTAATTGTTGAGATTGGTCACTTAGACTCTGTTTTATAACTAAATCAAGCCACTTGGCATTAACATTATTCATTGTGTGATAGATTCATATATAATTCAGTCGACAATCTTCTAAAATATTTTATAGATTTTATCCAACGAAAATCGGGACTATCAGTAAAATAATTATGTAAAATTGTAAATCATTCTTGACTTGATTGTGTTAATTAGTGGCTTAACTCCAAGTTCAAAATAAATCATATAATTTGGTCTTGTATTTTTTAAGTTAAGAAGCATCTTACAAAATTTCAAATGTAAACG
>JACSZP010003301.1:147-17563 GCA_016161895.1 Pinna nobilis | reverse complement strand
TATTACTCAGGTGACCATTAAGGCCCCTTGGGCCTCTTGTTTTTTTTTAGATATTTGTAGGGGATCCAAGTTATAATTGGGATGGATAGCATGCATCAACAATTCTGTTTAGCTCTTGCGTTTAGATACATTGTGGGAAGCTTTGAAACTTCACATGTAGATAGACCTTGATGACAAGTACCCATATGAGTATTTGGGTTTGTTATTTGGGATGGATCAAATTAGTAATTGGGATGGGATAAACATTTTGGTTTCAGCATAATCTAAGCAATGAATAGAGATAAAAACTCCATATTTGGCCTGTAGGTTAATTGTGGCAAGTGCAATTGAATTATGTGGTTTTGAATTTTTTGGGGTGGATCAAAATAGTAATTTGGGTAGGGATCAACATTTGGTTAATATTTCAATTGAAGTAAATATTTTGTTATGGAAGGATGTACATACAGAGATATTTGTTTTCAATATTTGTTTTCAATTTCGGTCAAGGCCCTGCAATCCGGCCATACTGCCTTCAGCGGTTTCTTGTTTTTATTGTTCATGTGTATTTATCCCTTGCCAAAGCTATGTTAATCCTGAGTGTGAGATTCACTCCTAAGTGTGCTACCACACTTGTGACTACTTTTGTGAATATCTCCTAATTGTAGACACAAGCATACTCTTAAATTTATTACTTAATCCTATGCTAAAGTTTCTTTGTAAATAAGGCTCAAAATCCTGTGATGTGACAAAACCAGTAATTCATGGGAGCTAATTTTCATGAATATAATTCTTTTGAAAATTGATCTGTTTAAGAACAAATCACTTTCATATACTGATCATATGGACAAAGTCAAGATTTTCTCTTATTTAAACTATAAAGAATAACTTCTTAACACCGATCATCTGATTGTCCGGCCTAATGTCAAAATGAAATATGATGATTGAGATGAACTTGAAATCAACACGTTTTTGTCGCCAGCAATAATACTAGCAGTTTTATCAAACTTCACAATTAATTCACGGAATAAAGAAATGTAAGTATATTTCGAATATTGAAGTCTGACCGGACAGGAACATATCAGAAAAAAATTGCAACTCAAACACTGGACATGGTTTCACTTTATTTGTATTTAGGAAGTCTAGATTTTGAAATAGAAGTGCTTAGAAAATAGACATCCAATTATTGGTCATAGAACTAACAAAGGTCATGCGATGGCATATGTCAAATTCCATCTAGTATCACTTGTTGTTGATATTAGGATATCTCCATCAATGTGAGCTTTCTGATCTTTGATTATTGTATTTTTACCAGCCCTATCACAGTTTTAATTTACCTTTTCTGTTTCTAGATGGAGATAGGGAAACTACAGAGTATCCAGTCATTGCCATCAAAAAAGAGGAACTAATTGATACCAACGGTGCTGGAGATGCTTTTGTTGGAGGTATACTAACTCTACCTTACTTTTAGGTCACCTCATTTAATTTTTTCTGCAAAGTACTGAGCCAGTTGCAGTGCTTTGTGACATATTATATCCTGATGGGGTGTAGATTTAAGTTTGTTAAAAGCCATGGGGGTAATTTTGGTCCTGTCCTGGGGCTTAACAATTTACCTAGATTTACTCAAAAGATTTCACTTTCTGACTTCTCAATAAAATCCAGTGATTCAGTTTCAGTCAAGTTTGCCAGGGATATACTGGATAAGGGAGAGACTCAAGTTTATTCAAATCATCACCCTTGGGTCCTAGAATTGTCGAAAAACATTAAATCTGAAGAAATGGAGCGTCATCTTTCATTGTTAGACTCTTTTAACATGATATTCTAGTGACCATCAAAGCCTGAGTGCCTCTTGATTCCAAGACTTGGTGATTTTAAGAGAATTTTTAAATTATGAAACCTCCCACCTGTAGGTTAGCCTACTGGTAATGCTGGTAATGCCACTCAAAATAATTTAAGTGTACAAGTGCTAGTAGTCTGTCATAAGATGAGGGTCTTTGCCATGGAAAATGTTCAAAGGCATCTTTATGCACCAATTAAAACTTGCTAACACTAAGAATTATGTCTTATCAATTAATCAACTTTGATAACTTACATTTGTATTTCTTAAGACAGGGTTTTACTTCCTCATTAAATACTGTAAATCCAGAAATTTTCGGGGAACTTTATTTTAGCAAATCGATGGTCATACAACTATTCGCGATACTATATTTTCACGAGTTAAAAGTTTGTGTTGTTTGATGCATGTGAATATCAGCCAGTATATTTAGTAGTGTTCAAGAACCGTAACTCTAGCTGCAGTATTTACAGAGTTATTGCCTTTTGTTAAAAATTAAATTTTTCCTTTGTCCGGAGCATAACTCTCAAACCGTACATGATACATTCATCAAACTTCATATATATCAAGACCATCACAAGGCGGAGTGCAGTGTCAAAGAACCGTAACTCTTGTTTCCGTTTTTACAGAGTTATTGGTATTTGTTAAAAATTAATTTTTTCCTTTGTCCAGAGCATAACTCTTAAACTGTAAATGATTAATTAAACGAACTTCATACAAATCAAGACCATCTCAAGACGCAGTGCAGTGTTCAAGAACTGGACCTCTTGCTTCCGTTTTTACAGAGTTATTGTCCTTGGTTAAAAATTTAAGTTTTTCCTGTGTTCAAAGCTTAACTCTTAAACAATGTATGATGAATTCATCAAACTTCATACACATCAAGACCCTCACAAGAGGCATTGCAGTGTCCAAGAACTGTAACTCTAGCTGCAGTTTTTACAGAGTTATTGCCCTTTGTTAAAAATTAAATTTTGCTTTTGTCCAGAGCATAACTCTCAAATCCTGCATGATACATTCATCAAACTTCATACACATCAATATCATCAAAAGGCACAGTGTAATGTCCTAGAACCGTAACTTCTTTCTTCTGTATTTACAGAGTTATTGCCCATTGTAAAAAATTAAACTTTTTCCTTTGTCCAGAGCATAGATAACTCTTATACTATGCATGATATATTCCTTTAACTTCATGCACATCAAGACCATCTCAAGGCACACTGCAGTGTCCAAGAACTGTAACTCTTGCTTTGGTTTTCACAGAGTTATTGCCCTTTGTATAAGATTCAATGCATCTATAAAATTTTTAATGGCTGTGCAATAACTTTCCTTATTATAAATGGATTTTCTTCAAACTTTATTACAATGTCCTTTACTATGGAAGCTTTGATGAGTTTGATTTCAAAAACGTTTCGAGTTAGTTTTTAGAGTTATGGCCCTTTACTTGTTATAATTTGTAAGCTTTTCAATNNATTGTTACTTACTATGAAAGATTTGATGAGTTCGATTTCTGAAACTTTTTGAGTATCAGCATAATTTTCTTGAGTTACAGCTTTTCAGCCTTTTAATGGGCTCTTGTTGGGGTATTTTATTCCCCTTCGTTATAGCACTGAATTCGCTTTAAGCTGATTAGTCATAGACCAACTTCACTGTATGTGTAATCCTTATAACATTCAGTTCAGTGCCAATCCTTTTCTATCTTCATCTTGGCCTTTCATTTTGTATGAAACAGGCGTTGTTTCTATTTGATTTTCTTCAATTGAATCTCAAATGTTTCTTTGCATAAAGCTCTTTAATGATGTAAAATATTTTGAAGCCTATGAAAGTTAGATCATATAGATGTTGCTATGCTTGTTATGAATCTTCTAACCCCAAGTATCAAAATGGTACCGGTATGGTACAAATGGTACCGGCTCTTTTTATGTATCGCATTGGGCCATTTTATTCTAGTCTGTGGTGTTTAAAGGGTTAAGATTGCATAGTAGAACTAGAAGTGATACTAAACAAGAATTACAGGCACATTTTCTATATTCTTTGAATTTTCTTTCACCAGGTTATCTAGCACGACTAATTAATGGCAAAGACATAGATGAGTGTGTGAGATGTGGTCACGCTGCAGCAAATGTCATCATCAGAAGATCTGGCTGTACCTTCCCTGAAAAAGCTGACTTTGTATGACATCACTAACCATAGAAGCTGAATCCATCAACTCTATCTAAAATGCATGACCAGGCACCACAGAATGTGATTCTTACATGAAAAAGCTGCATTTATGTAAAATACAAAACATTTCTGTTCATAGATACCGTCAGGAAAATAAGGAAGGGATCAATGGTCTTAAGAGGTCCCACTTGTCCTGCTGGACAGGTAGTCTTGATTTGTACTTATCCAAATTTAAAATTCACCTGTCCGAAAATGTTGTGTAACATTTGTTTATAAATATGTGTTGGAAGAGCAAGGGAATTTTCAATTGTGCTTATGAAACACAATGCATTTGCTATAATGAAATTTTGCTTTATTTACTTCAGTTATGAGTCGATTATTATTTGAATATTATTAATATTCAGTAAGAATTTTTTAATGTACTTCACATCAGTAAAATGTTATTTACTTAATTTTGGAAGAAACATTTAGTTGTCCAACTGTAACAATAGATTGCACCAGACAATCGGACAAATGTGAATGTTGAGCTGTGCAATGGAGAGTCCATGAAGGAAGTTTTCACTTTTTCTCCATGGACATCCACTTTTATCTGTTATGTCTTTTGAGACAGAAGCTCATTTAATATCCTCTCTAGAACTTTCCATTTCTCTTCATGCAAAACTCCCCATCTCTCATACCCTCTGCATCTTTCTGGAGAAAATGAAGAAATAATACATTTACAATTACTTTAATCAGCAGTTAGTGCTTTTACACTATAATTTCTCAATTTCAATGCTTTTATTGACAGTGTATATTTATAGTGCTATTGTTTATTTTGTATTTTGTATTATTGTTTTCTTTTTTTTGGCATCCACATCTAAGATAGGTTGAAGATAAAATTTGTACAATCAATTCAAAACAACGACATTACGCGTTACGTTGCTCATCTATCTTATATCTATCATCTCAGTATGATTTCTCTTAATAAAATAAAATAAATATAGGTTGTAACCAAACAGTGTTGAACTTGCCCATAATCATCACAATATGGTATAATAGTCATAACTTTTAAATGGCGGGGTATTTTGAATTTGTCTTCGATTCCAAAGTCACTATATATTGCAATAATCTATGTGCAGCATGAAATATTTTCAAGAGTCTATTGTTTCAAATTTTTTATCTATCAATTGGAAGTTTTGAAAGAACAAAAACTGGAATGGCATTATGTTCTGGAATGTCTCAAAGATTCTCAGAAATGTTCAGTAAATAATCAAATCATGGTTTTAAATGGCCAATGGCTGGTGTCATACAGCCGTATCAAATATCTGAATATTCACGAGTGTGTTCACCAATCAAATGATGATAAATGCTACAGTGTGATATTTGAGTCTATGCATTTCAAGGTAAGGTTTCACACAAAAGATTTTAGTACTGCTGCTGCTGTGTGTTCATATGTTAATTTAGATTGTTGATGTATACTTGATATGGGAGTGATGGACAAAATAAATTTGATAATTTATAAGTCTCAGTTGTATATTTCATTTACTTGTTAATGGAAGGGTGAAGAAATTTGTAGTTAACATGATTTTGCACCTGCACTGACATAAAGAAGTTTTATTTCTTAAATTTGATTGATAGGATTACTAAACTTCTGTATATAATGCACTTATATTATGTATAGAGATTGAATTCAGTTTCAGATGCAGCCATTAGGCTACCTATATTGTCTGATTGGAGGGACATTTTCATTTTGGGGGGGGGGGTAATTTTTGATAACTCTGTTAATCACATTTTTCATTGAATAGTAAAATTCTTAACTGTTTAAAGTTCCATTTAAAGGGATCAATTTAAAAACTGATTTTGTTTTTATTTAGCTATGGATCTTTTCATTTTTATTGTGACAATATATACTCTGACACCTCTTACAAAAGTGTAAATATTTGAAACTCTTGAGATGTGTTTTATGTTTCTTTGGTGTTTCAACAGACAAATGAGGAACTCTACTGGATTCCCAGATTACAATATCCTCACAAACAATATATATAACAAGGAATATTACCAGATCTGTCAAATGCTCTAGGAAACCCCTTTCCAATATACATGTACATGAATTAATATCTATTCAGTCAAACATAGAAGTCAATCATTGCAATACTATTACTTAAGGGACAGTGTGAATCAGATGTGGATTCTGAAATACAATGTATTCTAAAGATACATTATAATTCACATTTATTTCCTTCAGCTCTCCTCATGCACAAACATAAAAACATTTAACTTCTCAACCTCCTATACAGCAATTCTCCATTCTAAACTAAAAAATTAAGTTGTGTCATTTGAAAAAGAATGAACATAGATAAATAAGTAAAATTTTGTGTCAGGTATAGATCGAGCTTCATAAAAAACAACTCTGATTTTGGTGTTTTTTGACACTTACTGGGCTCCAGTGGGCATTAGTAGTGCTCCCCTTGTTTCAGTCTGACCTGTATGTTTACTCATATAGCAGTTGCTTAAAGAGAGAAATAAAGAGCTTAGTCTGATCCTATAACCTCACATTCAGCTTTATATTTGATGTTTCTTTACTTAATATTTCAAAGTTTGGTAACTAGGTTAGATACATCGGAATGAACTTGAGATAAAGGACAGCTCTTCATAACTTGACCTTCACCTAGACATTGACAGTTTGAGATGTTTGAGAATCAGACTTTACGACCGAAAAGATTACTTCAATTTTCTTACTGTTACTTTCCATTTTTATGTGGTAACATTCCAGCAGAACTTGTACATGAGCACACATCACTTGGATGATAAGATTTTCCAGAGGCAGATTTATACCAGGATGAAATTTTGAATGTACTTGAACAGGGATAAATTAAAAAAAAAGTTGTTTTAATTTTTGTATTTACCCCCTATGGAGTAAAACAAAAAACTAAAACATGACACTTATCCTATCCTGTCCTCATCCAACACTATTAGCCTACCGGCCAGGACTTACTTTCTAATTTGTAGCATTAGTGACACTAGGAGTGCCAATGTGGGGTAGGAGTTGCTGTCCCTTCTGGAGCACCTGGACTCAACCTCTGGTTTTAGAGTTGTTCAATCTTTAGTTGTTTTTAGATCACTGTTTGTAGCATTGCCTCTTATTATTTTAACTATGACGCTGTCAGTATTGCGATTGATACTTTTTTAATGCTCTTGGTGTTCTTAACTTTATCACATAATTTACATAAACTTCTTATAGAAAGAATTTATCACATTCAAGGAGAAGCTTGATTATTTAGTGGGAGACTCTGCTTTTCTTTGACTGATGTTCTTTGTTTTCACATAGTAGACATCGGGTCAACACTCATTATGTTGGAAATATAGAATCGCTGTGTTGTGGTTTAACGTCCCAGTCAATTATCTTTCACTTATAAGGAGACGTCAGCGTATGCCGACGAAGCGTTAGGAATGTGGCCTATTTCAACACTTACGTTCAATGAACAGTGGGGGTTTTTCATTCAGGTGGAAGAGGTCCTGGGTTTTTTTCCGTCTTGTCTGGAGAACCTGACAAAAAGTCATCTGACATCATACTCGAACCCACGGCTCCAAATCTGATGACGCTACTGTGTTATATCTCAAAGTAGCTAAGTTGCTAAAGAAATGGGATGCCCATTCTAGAAGCAATTTCCTCCAGTACTTATCTAAATGAAATTACACACCGTCAGGTCGTGTCTGCAGCGTCATAGAAATGTCCTCTACTATTTTTTTTATTTGTAAACTAAAAATAAGTAGAGTCTGGACAATACTAACCTGTACTAAGTTTAATTTGTTATAAATCAAAAGTTAATAAAGGACAAAATATTGAACTTTGGAGTATAATCATGCTGAATGTTTGGTCAGCCAAATTTAAAGTATCGCAGTACTAAAGTCACATTTTCGTGTTGTTTTTATCGGTAGCTTGACCAGAGACATGTACATGTATACAGATATATACATTTGTATACGTCTCTGGCTTGACCCACAGTTATCTCCAAGATTGTGAATGTAAACACGCAAAGACATTTGCAACCGCTTGTCATGTTTTTATGTAGGCATTGTAATGCAAAACAAGCAAGCTCCGATATAGTACCTACTTAAAGACTGCATGATGGAGGGTTTTAGCTCAATCTGCGCTTGCAATACCCTTCCGTTCACAATGTATGATGAGACAGTAACCCGGCAGTCATATTCACAAAGAAAATTAAAATGTAGTATTTAATTTTTCCTTGTTATGTTTCTGTTATAACGACTGCACTGAAGTCCCTATTTGACTTTAACTGACACTGAGTGAGTAGTACACTATCTAGCATTGATTGGCTCTATAATGTCTACATCACTAAAACGAATGAAATACTGTTGATGGTGCCGCAAAACGTCTTTAAAGTCAGCCTGCGCGGTAGTAAGGCACCACTTTTGGCTTTGTATCTGATACAACGAGCACACCATAGCTACAACTGACATTCTGCAGTTTATGTAAATTCTCACACACATTTTTTCATTTAAAATAAATAGGATACCTCTAGCTGATTTAATAAACATCGGGTATTACTGTACGGAATAGGAAATGCTTTGTACTAGTCTTTTCTTCTGATGGTCGCTAGAAAAACGTTCTATTTATATCCCTCAACAAAGACCAAGGAATCCAATATTTATATTCCATTTTTTCCTTAAATATTCAAAAACATTTCTGTACCTGAACCTACCACCTGGTGTCGTTTTGGGGATGACCTTCACAACAGCTTGACAGCTGTTGACACGACGTGTGCCGTGTCTTCTTTGTTCGGGCAATATTAGCTCGATCTGACGATTAAATATCGAGGACACGTGGGTAGAATCTCTTAAACACGAACATTTTAATTTTACAATTTATTTGATTATACGGAGTGAAGAATACGAATGCCGCCCATTGTCAACAAGAACGAAGACTTATTCGGAAATATTGATCTGTAGACTGCGCTGTTGGTGGTGGTCATCTTAATCGGGTCGACAGCGAGAGACTTACGTAGTCATCGATATAATACCATACGTCTCTAGAACAGTTGATAAAACATTGTGTATTTGTAGTACTTCTGACAAATACTTGGTAGAAACAAACTTATTCTTCCATCCCTTAAAGCATCCTAAGAAATGGAGGTTCCAGACAACTCTTTCGTACATGTATAACTTTGATCTTTATGGTAGCCTATACATCACGGTCATTTTATTCAAGTTTGATCATTTCTGCTTGAATTTTGCGTGTTCATTTCTTTCGGTTTCATATCTTGTTTTGTTCGTTACGCCATCTGTGTAGTAATGACAACATGTGATACAGGCATAAGAAATTCGATCCATACTGAGGTTTGAATTATTTTATCCTTTCTCATATTGTTTGTATGTTTTTCTAAAGCGTTTGAAAATTATTCTATCAAAATAACATATAACCCGTTCTGTAAACGCTAGGTTCCTTATCAAGCACTCACTACATGCACCATTTGGTAAATGTTTGTGTAGCAGTATTCGGCTATATTTTTAGTTTATGACACATTCGACCATTTTTGATGGATTCCAGTAAGGCTGGAACTTCCGAAACTAATTAGAATTCGATCTTTGAATAACACATAAAATTACACTGTAATAAGAGTGGTACTTGTATCATGTTCCTACTTTTTGGTAAAACCCAGGTGAATCAAAAAGTAGGAACATGATACTCGCGCTGACCGGAGGTAAGATACTAAAGAGGCTCGCTCTATTTATGCCACCCAAACAAAGTTTGAAAGACTTATGTAATATTTGCTGTTTCTTTTTATGTCTCTCAAACGAAGTTTTGGAGTGTTTGCTGTTTCTTCGTCTTCTTCTTTCCGTGGCGAACTTTTCCTAATATTTTCTCGGAAAGTATTCGTCGGATTCTAATGAAACTTGGCCGGTATGGTTATATGTTTATGTGTAGTTATGCACAGCGTATGTGACGTCACGAAAAAGTGCGTCTAGGTAAACCAAGGTTTCTGATTGGTAGATATTAAATAAAATGTCCGATTTTGATGAGATTTGAAACGTGGTTCCAAAAGATTGCGATTTGAACCGTTTCGGTTTCATAAGCATTTCTGGGCAAACCAAAGTTTTTATTGGTCAAAATTCAAAACTGTCAAACTTGTATGACATTTTTGATTTAGTGGTTAAAAGGGATTGCATTTTCAACCATTTGGTTTCATTGCAGTAAGTGGTCAAACCAAGCTTCCTCCGGGTTGGTCATAATTTCAACATTACATGACTATGATTGGATTTGAAATCCAATGGTATCGAGGATTGCAATTTCAGTTGTAAAGGTTTTGTTGTCATCTATGCCAAACTTTGGGATGTTTCGTTTATCTATAAAAGGACATTTTATTAAGAACTTAGTTACTTGGCATGCCAACGGTGTTCATTTTTTACCAAGTGACAATAAGCATTAAAACACACGGCCTGTTGAAAATGATGTTTAATACATATCAGTTTACTGGCTATGTCTAGGTCACTATATACACGTACTAGTATTGAAAAACATGTGTTGTCAGAAAGATCGCTGTATGACATAAAAAATAGGGTAAGTAGGTCAAGGTCACTAGGTCAACAGCCATGGCTTTAAATATAAGCCGTAACCACGGGAACTCCATATATGATATATCAAAGCGCTATCTTTCCCGGTTCAAAATAAATAAATCAGGGTCAGATTTTTTTCGCGGGCGTATGGTATTGGCATTCCAGACTATCGTTCTGGCTAGCTAATTATCACATCAAGGTTGATCAGGAATTGCAGTAGTCACACATCCTATGATTACTGGACAGACTTGGATCTCCATAGGTAAATCCAGAGATGGGTCAGTAAGCAACCCCTACTGACCGGTCAATAGTCAAATTAAATCTCAACAGGCTATTCTTCGTCCCTTTTTGTACATGTATACGAGTAACCCAACACTTTGTGTGGTAAAACGTTGTAACGTAACAGAAGGAAGATATGCGGTGTGCTCTGTTGTATCTGAACTCGTGTGGCTGCATAACGTTATGTGCTGCTATCACCGGGGATTTTTGTTTACTTTGCTACCCTTTTCTTTATTTCCGTGATACTGCATTCGACTTGGAAGTTCTGATATATATTTATATAAAAAGATGGTAGATGAACTTTATTTCCTTATTTTGTTATTTTCTATCATATAATTAGTGTGTTCTCTGACACAATTAACACTGAGAACTTCTGGCAGTCTCCTCTGCTTGTACTTTTACATAGAGGAGCACTGATCTCTATATTGAAGTAGCATTGTCTAACAGCCGAGGAAAAAGCAACAAGTTATATCTAATGGTGTAACAGTAGCTAATTAAATTAAAAGATAAACTCGGCTGTTTTAAGTGGGTTAATCAGGGTTAAAGGTACCTGTAGGCATATAACTTACGTGCTGAAACATAAGGGAATTTTATTTAGTTGCCGTCAAAGTCAAATCGTTGTGAGCATTGCTTTGTTGGTCATATCAGCAGCGTAACACATGCCAAGGTGCCTAACAAAAGTCGGCCGTTGAACATCGCTTCTTTGGTACTTTTCGATGGCTACATTCGAATCCCTCCGACAAGAAATTACATGCAGAAATTGTTACATTGAATTTCAATGATTATCCATTCTGCGACTTGTAATATTAGTATTGGTAGTTTAGACATTCATAATCAAATAACATTTAAAATGCATGTTTTCTTATAAATTCCCAGCGATTCAGTCTTATCTAGGTCAAGTTGAATAGCATAAAACGTCATATATGGAATCGTTAAGGTATAAAATCAGAGGACTTGCTAATGTCCAGTACAGTTTAGTTTATCCGAATGACCTAGAGTTTAAAGTGATAATTTAGATCTGACCAGAAAATTCAGTTATATTTCCTTTTCCTCTAGAAGTTTTGTCTTCGGTATTTGTTTTTGTACAAATGGCGTTAGTCATAACATACGAGATCGGCATAGTGTATCAAATAATTATTTTCATTTTCTTGTGATTGATAACGATTTCAGGCTATTTTGCTGTTACCATTAACACCAATTTTACATATTTATCAACTTTTTACATCCGTTTACACAAGCCGTCTCATCTCTCTCATCCCGTTCTTATGTGCCTTTATAGGTCTTAAATGTTTCTTTCGTGGATATTTAGGTCCTTAATATTTCTTCCGTGCCTATAAAGGCCCTAAATGTTTCCTTCGTGTCTATATATGTCCCAAATGTTTCTCTCGTGCCTACATAGGTCCTGAATGTTTCTTTTCTGTCTATAGGTCATTAATGTTTCTTTGTGTTTGTATAAGTCCTATATGTTTCTTCCACGCCTACATAGGTCCTAGATGTTTTTTCCACGCCTACATAGGTCCTAAATGTTTTTTCCACGCCTACATAGGTCCCAAATGTTTCCTCCACGCCTACATAGGTCCTAAATGTTTCTTCCACGCCTACATAGGTCCTTAATAATTCTTCCACGCCTACATAGGTCCCAAATGTTTCTTTCACGCCTACATAGGTCCTAAATGTTTCCTCCACGCCTAACTAGGTCCTAAATGTTTTCTTCCACGCCTACATAAGTCCCAAATGTTTCCTACACGCCTGTATAGGTCCTAAATGTTTCTCCCACGCCTACATAGGTCCTAAATGTTTCCTCCACGCCTACATAGGTCCTAAATGTTTCTTCCACGCCTACATAGGTCCTTAATAATTCTTCCACGCCTACATAGGTCCCAAATGTTTCTTTCACGCCTACATAGGTCCTAAATGTTTCTTCCACGCCTAACTAGGTCCTAAATGTTTTCTTCCACGCCTATATAAGTCCCAAATGTTTCCTACACGCCTGTATAGGTCCTAAATGTTTCTCCCACGCCTACATAGGTCCTAAATGTTTCCTCCACGCCTACATAGGTCCTAAATGTTTTTTTTCCACGCCGACATAGGTCCTAAATGTTTCTTCCACGCATACATAGGTCCTAAATGTTTTTTTCCACGCCTACATAGGTCCCGAATGTTTCTTCCACGCCTACATAGGTCCTAAATGTTTCTTCCACGCCTACATAGGTCCTACATGTTTTTTTCCACGCCTACATAGGTCCTAAATGTTTTTTTCCTACATAGGTCCCAAATGTTTCTTCCACGCCTACATAGGTCCTAAATGTTTCTTCCACGCCTACATAGGTCCTAAATTTTTTTTTCCTACATAGGTCCCAAATGTTTCTTCCACGCCTACATAGGTCCTAAATGTTTCTTCCACGCCTACATAAGTCCTAAATGTTTTTTCCACGCCTACACAGGCCATAAGTGTTTTTTTCGTGCCAATATTGGTCCTAAATGTTTTTGTCCACGCCTACATAGGTCCTAAATGTTTTTTCAACGCCTACATAGGTCCCAAATGTTTCTTCCACGCCTACATAGGTCCTAAATGTTTCTTCCACGCCTACATAAGTCCTAAATGTTTTTTTCCACGCCTACACAGGCCAAAAGTGGTTTTATTTTCGTGCCTATATTGGTCCTAAATGTTTTTCATGCCTACATGTAGGTCCTTAATGTTTCGTCCGTGCCTATATAGGTCCTAAATGTTTTTTGTGTCTGCATGGGTCCTTAATGTTTCATCCGTGCCTATATAGATCATCAATGTTTCTTTCATGCCTATACATAGGTCCCGAATGTTTCTTTCATGCCTATATAGGTCCATAATGTTTCTTCCATACCTATATTGGCCTTTAATGTTTCTTCCGTACCTACATAGGTCCTAAATGTTTTTAATTCCTACATAGGTCCCAAATGTTTCTTCCACGCCTACATAGGTCCTAGATGTTTCTTTCACGCCTACATAGGTCCTAAATGTTTTTTCCACGCCTACATAGGTCCCAAATGTTTTTTTCCTACATAGGTCCCAAATGTTTCTTCCACGCCTACATAGGTCCTAAATGTTTCTTCCACGCCTACATAGGTACATAGGTCCTAAATGTTTCTTCCACGCCTACATAAGTCCTAAATGTTTTTTCCACGCCTACACAGGCCCTAAATGGCTTTTTTGTTCGTGCCTATATTGGTCCTAAATGTTTTTTTCCACGCCTACATAGGTCCTAAATGTTTCTTCCACGCCTACATAGGTCCTAAATGTTTCTTCCACGCCTACATTGTTCCTAAATGTTTCTTCCACGCATACATAGGTCCTAAATGTTTTTTCCACGACTACACAGGCCCTAAGTGGCTTTTTTTCGTGCCTATATTGGTCCTAAATGTTTTTCATGCCTACACGTAGGTCCTTAATGTTTCGTCCGTGCCTATATAGGTCCTAAATGTTTTTTTGTGCCTGCATGGGTCCTTAATGTTTCTTCCGTGCCTATATAGATCATCAATGTTTCTTTCATGCCTATATAGGTCCATAATGTTTCTTCCATACCTATATTGGCCTTTAATGTTTCTTCCGTACCTACATAGGTCCCAAATGTTTCTTCCACGCCTACATAGGTCCTAAATGTTTCTTCCACGCCTACATAGGTCCTAGATGTTTCTTCCACGCCTACATAGGTCCTAAGTGTTTCTTCCACGCCTACATAAGTCCATAATGTTTCTTCCACGCCTACATAGGTCCTTAATGTTTCTTCCACGCTTACATAGGTCCTTAATGTTTCTTCCACGCCTACATAGGTCCTTAATAATTCTTCCACGCCTACATAGGTCCCAAATGTTTCTTTCACGCCTACATAGGTCCTAAATGTTTCCTCCACGCCTACATAGGTCCTAAATGTTTCCTCCACGCCTACATAGGTCCTAAATGTTTCTTCCACGCCTACATAGGTCCTAAATGTTTTTTTCCACTCCTACATAGGTCCTAAATGTTTTTTTCCTACATAGGTCCCAAATGTTTCTTCCACGCCTACATAGGTCCTAAATGTTTCTTCCACGCCTACATAAGTCCTAAATGTTTTTTCCACGCCTACACAGGCCCTAAGTGGGTTTTTTGTGCCTTTATTGGTCCTAAATGTTTTTCATGCCTACAAGTAGGTCCTAAATGTTTCGTCCGTGCCTATATAGATCATCAATGTTTCTTTCATGCCTATACATAGGTCCGGAACGTTTCTTTTATGCCTATATAGGTCCATAATGTTTCTTCCATACCTATCTTGGCCTTTAATGTTTCTTCCGTACCTACATAGGTCCGGAATGATTCTACCGTGCCTATATAGGGCCTAAATGTTTCTTTTGTGTCTGCTTAGGTTCTACATGTTGCCTCCGTGTCTATTTAGGCCTTAAATGTTTCTACCGTGCCTATATAGGTCCTGAATGTTTCTTTCGTGCCTTTATATATCCTAAATGTTTCTTCCGAAGCCTATATAGGTCCGAAAGTGTTGTCCATTTTTGTACCAAACCGCAACGGGTTCAGGCAAGATCGTGTTGCTTCTTACAGTTGTCCGAGACCCCACATAATGCTGATGAAAGGCTATATAATTATGTTGGTGTCCGAGTAGCGTAGTGGTTAGCGCACTCGTTTCTCACCAATGCGACCCGGGTTCGATCCTCGGATCTGCCTAGGTGGTATGTGAGATGGTATGGTTGGTCGCCAGCTCGGACACGTGGGTTTTCTTCGGGTACTCCGGTTTCCTCCCACAGCAAGGACCTCCGCACGCCGACATCAGAGCCAACGAGAGACATTAATATAAGTTATTTTGAACTTGTTTGTTAATCGTTGTAAAATAAATAAAGTTTAAACTTTAAACGTTATGTTGTCCTTTGGCCAATCTATGAGGCTCATTGGGCAATGAGGAATTTTAAATGGGTCAACACCTATTGAAAATCTTACTAAAACGCTATATTCGGTGTATGCTGCTTTACCTACGTTATGTCGCATGGAGGAACATGGCATAAAGCAAGGATTTGCCAACACCTATTTAATGTGGTACAAGACATAGGATTTTACAGGCTCATCTGAAGGACGGAGAAAAATCACGTTGAATAATGATAATACTGCACCCTCTCCGAGTTATTGTGATTCATAAATGTGCCCATGATGTGAGCAGAAGCATGTAAGCGTATCATAATTATATGTATAGTAATATTTGGCGTGGAGAAATAAAGTTGTCTGTTAAGGTGATAAAGGTCATCGTTTGTGCTGTTGAACAATCACTTAGTCCAGCTTTTAATAACTTTATTATAGTATGTACCGTCACACTCTTAGATATGTTCTTTTATATAGAGACATCGCCAACTGCAGGTAAAAATAATAGTTCGTTTTTGTTTTGTTTTTTGCCCATACTCGGCACTTTGAACTATTGAGCAGCGAGTGCTCTTAACGCGTCAAAACCTCGGCATCGGCTTTTATCTCATACGCTGGGTGACAAAAGCCACTTAGACGCTTCTGCTGAGTGGGTTCGAACCTCCAACCTTATGATCTAAAGGCGAGCTTGCGAGTGCAATGGCTCTTTGAGTATGTAAGTACTAAAACGTCATTTGAACTGTAATAGGTAATCTGCTAAAATAGGGGTTTGCCAATCTGCTAATAACATTTTGTCTGTTATACTGATAGACGATGCGGCTCTGGCTAATGTTCATAGTAGCTTAAATTTCAATTGATAATGCAGTTATTCTTATGAATGGTAATGTATATACATTATACATAGTGTTGAACATCAATTATATATATACATGTATATGTATTACATCGGATCGGCCTCTAAAATTACATTATCTAGGTCATCTTTAGGCATGTATGCGCACCAAATGAACCAGATCTCCAGGTACAACAATTAACCGTTAAGGTAAACTGTCTTACTTATATCAGTAACTTACGTGTTGTAAGAGCACCTGCGACCATTGGGACAGGTCTTACAACGGGCACGTAATGTACAAGGATCGCGGTCACAATGATAGAGCAAAAATAAAAACAAGAAAACAACAGATAAGAACTGAATGTGCATCGTGTAATTTGTTTGCAATTCTTCATGAGGCTTTCATAAAATAACTTTCAGCACTTGTTGACCTGATTCGGGATATATTTGATAGAGTTTAAATGTGTAGATATCATCATCACCCATCTTCTAAATGTTGAAATTACGACAGGGTCTGCTGTAAATAACTTTTACATCGCGCCCTAGTCGAATCACGAATTTTAGTGTGAAATATAATTTTGCGAAACATGATTATAAAACTTATTATCAGGTTTTTAAAGCAATATATTTGGTGCCACATTGAATTTTGCTGATGGATCTGCTAGCACTCGCGAATGCTAAGATATGTTTTATGCAAATAATCTTCAGATATATTATTTAACAAATATTGCATGGCTCTGAGGGTAATATGGGAGTTTATGGACTGGTCTGTCACCCCAAAATATGTACATGTGTATATGGACCGAAGCGAAGCTGAGGTCCATATACATATTTTTGGGTGACAGACCAGTCCATTAACTCCAATATTGCCCGAAGAGCCATGCAATATTTGTTATATTATACCGAA
>JACSZP010003295.1:0-16220 GCA_016161895.1 Pinna nobilis | reverse complement strand
AATGGAAGCTCGCTATTAAGACCGCCTTATTGACTGGCTAAAGTTGGTCTGATTAGTGAAGTGGTCTCATGGAGTGAGATTGAAATAGACTGGAATAATAATCAACAGACTGAAACTTGATGGTCTTTATTGTGAAGTACTCAAATATTAAAGTGAGGTGATCTATAGGCGAAGTTCTAATGTATCAAGTTTAAGAAATTCTGAGAGACAATGCTATTCACAATTTTATTTATCTTAAACAATTGTTCTACAATAAATATGAATTGTGTGTAACATAATAGCACCTGTTAACAAGTACAGCTGCATAAGGCATTTAATAAAAAAAAATTGTCAAATCACTTCGATTATTAATTGCTGAATTCTGGTTATACTGTTCATCACATGTTCTACTGCAAATGAGATAATTTGCGCAGGAAGTTATATTGATGTATTGTAAATTTTATTTTTGGGAGACAATTATGCAAGGTTGCATGTAAAGATAATACCATTCTGTATAAAAAGGATATAAAGGGTGAATTTATTTTTGTAAGAAAGTGGGTTTGTGTAAATGCATGAACATAAAATCCTATAAAAAAATGGAATGCATTTTTTTATCATTAACTTGTTTTCTATAAAATAATTTCAGTTTAAAATTGTGATGAACTTGACACTTGTAAATTTCTCAAATTTGAATCAAATTCCACTGCATTAGTCCTCATCTTCAAAAAACATCTGAACCAGATCTTTTTTTGCACATTGTGCCTCTTGTAGTCGCCTCGGCTGAAAATTAATTTCAAAATTAAAATCATCAGTTTCATTGAATCAAAAATAAAATCAAGGTTTTTGAACACAGAGAGAGAGAGAGAGAGAGAGGCGGGGGCAAACATAACGTAAAAGAACCATTGCATACAGTCAATGTCTATCATATGTACACGTAAAACATTTCAAAAGTATGCAATTAAATATATAATAATTCTAGTACATTTTGATGCATGTAGACCCATGAATATTTAAATCAGGTGCCCTGGCCAAGAAGAGTTATTCCTTCCTGCTGTTCAGTATTCACTCATTTCAATGTGATTTTTAAGCCAATATTAAAATTAAATTAAGACAATAGTCCACTGTTAAATTGTACTACAAAACAACATGTTTGCTTTAGTAAAATCCTATGTCCTCAAAAGGGTTTATTGCTGTTTAACTTCCCACTCAAGTTTCTTTCACTTATATGGAGACGTCACAGACTCACAGTGTGTCAGTGAAGTGGGACAAAATGTGCCTATACTCGGCACTTATGGCTGTGGAGCAGGGAGGGTTGTTTAATGTTCCAACACCTACTGTGACACGGGACCTCAGTTTTTATTGTCTCATCCAAAAGACAGGGACAGCCAACCGCAGTGTGGCTAGGGCTCAAATCCTGGCCCTCGTGATCAGAAGTGAAACACAATGACCACTAGGTGCCCTCCGCCATGGCCTTGTCTTCTGTTTGCTAAATAAAACTTGAATGCCCCTTTGGTGTCTTCAAATCCACCTTTTTTTAAAATTATCAATTCATTTTTTATGTCTTCACTATATTGTCTGGAACATATAACTTTGTCGAGAAGACACTGGATTGAAAATCATCATGAAAAAGGGGCTGTGTAACAAGACCCCTCAAGTTTCCATGGTAATACATGTACATGTACTCTCACTAACCTTTCCAACACATATGAGGGTAGGAACTGATTTTAGTTTTAGTTCTATGTCCACTCTGAAGGCATTTGATTGGTCTTTCCATCTAAAAGAAAAAGGAACAATATTATTATTTAATACAAAATCTGTTACTTATAAGATATACATGCATAAGAAATAACTAGTAGTTACCCAATGACTAAAAGTTAACTCATAATGAGTTCAACTAACAGTTAACATAATTACAAAATTATTTACGTGTTAACTCATAGTTAAATTTAACAAAATATCAAACACTTATGCAACTGTGTCCTGTAGGAATAAAACACACTGTTCCATAGTGTGACACATTTATTAAGTCAGTATTAATCAATAAAGATAACAAAAGTGGAACCTCACAATTCAGACCACCTCACAGACTGGCTCAAACTTGTCTGAATAATCAGGTGGTCTTAATTATTACTGAGGTTTGCATTACCTGACTTATTTTGTATTTTCTTGATTGACTCTTCAAGCAAGGTGCCACTGTACTTGTACATGACAATCACAATGCTGAATTTAATTGTGATTAAGAAAATCTAATCATCATCATCTTCATCCCTTGCGACATTATTTTAACATTATTTTATTTTTGTCAAATGTAAAAAAAACTTTATTTAGCCTCCTTATAGTCAGCTTAATACAGAACAGAGCAGGGAGGATTATTTCTTTTTTTTATCATTTCTATTATCATCATTATTATTTTCTGAAATTCCTTTTATTTGTTCGCATACATGTATATACATGTAGACAATAAACCTTACGTTGCTCTGTCACCAACTCCACAGTGTATAAAAACAGCATCCTCCGAGGCATGTGCTAAGTTTTCCATGATAACTGGATCGGCTAAGGATATAAAGTAAACGAATAAAAGATCTATAAAAATTATCCGTATAACTTATACCACTCTTCTCCGGTACGGTTTTAAATCAATACACTATGACATTTATCTACATTTCCGGTAGCATAATTTCCATAAATTAATTTTCGATTCAGGTCTTCTCCACTTATTTTCTTTATGGCTCATCAAATACAAACGTCGTTCTTGGATCTTTAAATATTCACTCTAGTAAGTATATTTGTTTTTCTCAGTGACAGTTATAAGACGAAGAAAAAATAGGCAAATGTAGGCCTACAATGTGAAAGTGCACTGCCACTAACCTGCAACGCAATCTGGACACCAGTTTTGACCTTTGCTGTCAGGCGTTCCTGAGAAGAGAGCAAAGATGGTTTTGCCTTTGTGTTCCTCTACTGCCTTTCTGTAGGCTTCTAACCCATCAACGTGTACTTCTAAAACCATATTTATCGTCGGTACACTAAGGAGAGGCGTGTGACCTATTAGTATTGTAAACAACAAAATACTCACGGTGTACGAAGTGATTTCCGGATTTGCTTCTGCACAGCGGAGAGCTAAAAAGAGTATGACATAATAGGGAATGGGGGAGGGCGTACTGAACCAAGAGGTAACTCGGATCTGGAAATGCACAATGACATGTATAAGACTATTCGCACTCTTTTCCCAGTTCAATACCAGAATTTTCTGACTGCAATGGAATACATATTCATTGTATGCGATAAACGTCATGGAATATACATGTATGTTATTTGTATATGAATAAAAAGTAGCATACATGTAGATATGTGATGATCTTGACCATTTCCGCTGATTGCCTGTAATAATACCATTAATTGCATTATCATTGTTGAAGATCAAAGATCAAATTAACGATATGCAAGTTGTGATTAATTCTTTACTCCTTGGACGTAACGCGGTGTCTCTGATCAAACATAACTCATTAGTTAGCCATGACGTTACCCGGCGACACTGATTGAAATAGGGATTACACAACAAGTTGGAAACTTTGAAAATTAGCTAACGAGAGTAAGATAAACATGATAATCAATCCAAATGAGTTGTGTAATTTGTTTCTACCATATAGAACTAGATTATTTTGCAAATCAGAGTATTGAAAACGTCAAAAAATATTTTTCGCTTCGATTTTCGGCCATAATGTAAGCCCACTCAATGTATTGTGACGTCAAATTGTGACGGACCCTTCGGGGGCACGGAGACCCCAGAAAAGTTCAAATAACATCGTCTGGATATAATATACATGTGTTTATACATATATACTATATACAGGGACCCCCCCCCCCCCCAACCCCCGCTATTTTATTTTCGCACCTTTCGCCCTCATCTTCAGTGGGTAAATTCAAAACTCGGCGAATTCAAAATGGTATATTCATTAAATAGAATAATGACTAGAATGGGCGAATTGAAAACGGGGCGAAACTGTTTATAAGTACATTCGGACGAAAATATCACAGGGCGAAAATAGCCCCGAGTACAGTATATACTTTTGGAGTTAGTGTGCAAGGTGTCTGAGTGACAAAAACTGTCAAAACAGTTTTATAATGTACTTCTTTCATTGAGAAATTGTTATGTCCATGTACATGTCCTATTTGTCAAATGTATTGTTGAAAATAAAATCGTCTTGATACGATACGTGTAGACATCGTCTAGATAAAGATTCACTGAAATAGGACCGTTGTAATCCCTCGGTTCGTTGGAAATTTACACTCTGTTTACATCACCAATTTTAAGCAAACTCATGTAGATGTCCTTGTAACGCGTATGTGTGCTGGTAAATCCGCCGCACATGAATCTTCTTTTTTACGTTATAAACTTTTCATCATAATACAGGTAAATTACTACACATGTTCGCCGTCCCACCGAACGAGAGGAAACGTGATCGAAAGAAATGAAACTAAACTACTGGTGTTAGTTTGATGACGTTATTTGAGGTTTAAGTGGGTCGCCGTGGCCTAGTGGTTAGCGTGTACGGCTTTGAATCGAGAGGTCCGGGATTCTAACTCAACCCACGACGTGGGGTTGACTATCCCTATCTTTCAGATGAGACAGTAAAAACCAAGGTCTCGTGTCACAGAATGTGTCGGCACGTTAAATACCCCCCCCCCCCCTCCCTGCTCTACGGTCATATGTGTCGAGTGTAGGCAAACTTTGTCGCTATTTACCGAAACACGGTGACGGCTTCATGTAAGGGAACAATTCTTGAATGGGACGTTAAACAATAATTCAACCAACCAACCAATTTGAAGTTTAAAATTTACACATAAGGATGGAATTATGTTACATTCCTGTAATTTGAATCAGTACAAATGAATCTTTTCATTTTACTGTCTCACTCACCGTTAAATTCATAATTCAGAAATTCGATATCCCGTGTCCTTTATACAGAAAACCTTAAGGGAAGTGGCTAGAATGTACATTTACAGGTATCAATCTGGACCCCAGTTGCTCAGAGATTAGCTTGTTCACCTTTTGAACGCGAGTCCATGGGTTCGAATTCTCTCTCCCCGTCCCCGTCGGAAAAACCAAGGCCACATGTGACGTCACAGTTGAGTAGATGTTGGCACGTTGAAGAACCCCAATGCTCAATGGTCATAAGTGCCAAGCATATGCCAAATTTCAGTGATGCACTTTACCGGTATTGATGTTGTCTCCATAGAAATAAGGAACCTTGAGTGGGATGTTAGCCAACAATACGACCAATCGACATCTATCAATCCATCTTTTATTATAGAACACTGCAGTATGCTAACACTTGTAAGACCTCGAGGTTCAAAAATGTCTAAGAAAACATTTGGACAGCCGCGGTCACTTTGGTCCAAACTCCGGTGGATACGAGTATTTATTACGTTGAATAAAACTATAGAATTGAAATTTCGTGAATCTAAAGGCCCATCTTTGTGTAAAATAACCCATATCGATGAATTGAACTCAATAAATTACTTTATTTAGATCTGATACGTCCAGTCTGAGGTCAATTTCTAGAAGGAGTCATCTACGAGTATCAGACAATTGACCCTCACATATTTTTGCAACGGCGAAATACTGACCGTTATCACAATGTGTACACCTGATCGGGATTTGACCATTATCTGTGTAGCTGGGGTACATGTATACAAGGTAACATGTCATGATCTTCTTACCTGTAGGTCTATAGTATAGTGTTCTCAGGCACTTTGGCGTCAACAAAGATACCTCAAACGCACGTCCAGGTAAGTATATTCTCTTTATTAAATCAAGATTACTCTAATTCATGATGTTTTATATTCTTTAATATTCTATTTTGTGTGTGTGTTTATCTGCGTATGCTGGTTGTATTGATGTTTTAAAAAATCCCACTCAAGAATCTTTCAATTACATGGAGACGTCACTGTGTGCTGGTGTAAGGCGACACGTTTTGCCTAAGATCGACACTAATGGCCGTAGAGCAGCGACATTTCTTAAACGTGCCGACAGTTCACCTACTGTGACACGGGGCCTCGGTTTTTACTGTCTCATCTGCGGCGAGACAGGTATGGCTAACAGCAACGTGGCTTGGGCTCGAACCACGGACCACTTGATCAGAGGTCGAACACGTTAACTACTAGGCCACGGCGGCCTCGTACATACGTATATGTCAATCAAAGTACTGAAAAGTACTGAGAGCCTGGCTCATTTTAAGAGCACTGACCGTTCTACTTTTAAAAACAGCATGAGTTGCATGTTTATGGTAAATGTTAAAAGGGATATCACGAGAGTCGATATGAAAATATTAAATTGCACAAATACATAGAAATCTCAGAAAATGATAATTTTTAGGAAACACAACCTTACTTTTTCACCTCAAATGGTTTTTATTTTTGTTTATTTTGCGTATGTGTTGTCTTTAAAACGATTGATAGTGTGTACTACTCTTTCACACGGAAATTTATTTTGACGGCGTTGCAGTCAACATCCGGTTCGAACAGGCTGACAATAGCCGAGCTATTGCTCTTAAGAGCAATAAGCCCGGCTAAGAAGACATTGTTTAAATCTGCACTTTGATATCGTGATTCTTGTTGCCGATGTAGAAGTTTTTAACCCCACATTTAACAATATTACACTCTTATCGTGTATTCCATGATGAAGCAGATCTTAACATTCTTTTTACAAGTACTTGCAAAACAGGACCTCAATTTTTATGGAATACGGTTACGGCCTATAAATTTGGCCTATGCTCGATACTAATGACCATTGAGCAGTAAGGGTTTAACATGGGGTCTCGCTTTTTAATTTCTCATCCTAAGGAATGCAGATTCAAACCCATGACTTCATAATCAGAAGACGACCATGCTAACCACTGAGTCATGGTGGCCGTTAGCTCATCTGGTACTCGAACCTATCATCTGCCGACCACAGAAAAAAACATATATTTTCTATTTTTCCGTATTTGCCGTCAGACAGCAAGGTCACTGGTTCGATTCCGCTCAATAACAAGCGTTTGCTATTCTTTGGATAAGACAGCCAGTATCGAGGATCCGTTTCACAGCAGATGTCGGCACATAAAGAACCGGAACTGCTTAATGACCGTACCTACTGAGCGTTGGCGAAAGTTGTAACCATTCAATGACATTCGATAACTTCCTGTTGATTTTACTCAATACATGCAGCTTTTATCATATGCGATCTGATTTAAAACAGATGGACAGCTTTACTTTGATATTATTTTTGTTTTGTTTTACCTCAAGATTGTGTGAAAGCAAGTGAAAGGTTGTGTAGAAGAATTTTGTAAAATTTCAGTAGATTATAGATGTATCAATTGACAAACATATCTATATTATAGTTAATAGCAATGTCTTATGTAAAGTATGTACATGTATTTATGAAAAGAAAAAAATAAGAAAAAAAATAATGGCATTCGGTAAAGTATCCTTATAATTAAAAGATTCCTGAGATGCACGTTAAACAACAATCATAACTGCAACAACGACAATAACAACCAAAATACGTGTACATCTGATCACTGACGCTGACACTACCATTGTAATACTTCCAGATATGGCAGAAGGTGGACAGGGCGATGAAGGAAGTAAAAGTCCCGGATTTGGAATGAGACTTTGTCTCTCTACACTGCGCAAACAATTCCCCAAAGTCCCAAATATCAGCACTGATACATTCAGCAAATGGTTAAAGGAATCTAGAACGCCGAGAGAGCAAACCGAGGCAGAAACCCAAGAGCAGAAGAAAAATGTACTAGTACTGGTAGGTATTGTGTAGTCTGGTACAAGAATCTCTCTCTCTCTCTCTCTCTCTCTCTCTCTCTCTCTCTCTCTCTCTCTCTCGGCCATAAACAATGAACTATCCTACAATTCCTATAAAGAATAAAAAATAAAGAGTTGGGTAAACATGGACCCTTGGATATTCCAATGGTGGGATCAGGTGCCTAGGAGGAGAAAGGTTCCCCTATAGACCGGCCATACCCACTGTGAGCTTTATTTCTTGATGAAGTTTTCAGATCTGGAAAAATCAGACTTATGCTGACTTTACCTATATACTCAGAAAAACACTATTGATATGCATTTGATCAATTTTGAATGTAAACTCGACTGATATACGCAGAACTCACTCCAAAGTATGAAAAATGCTCCGACAAACCTGAGTAATGTTAATCCTACATTAGTTTTGTCTGCTTCTCAGGTTAATTCTACTTGCTACAAACAGTGGTTCATACAAGTATAACCCTAAAAACTACATAACGAAAAGAGAACAGATTGAGCATTCAACCTGAGAAAATGTTGTGCATCAGGATGCACTTAAAACATACACATACATAGCTAATTCTACGCAATGTAATCTATCAAGTTACCTTTTGTTAGACTGTCCGATTGTCAAATTACCTGATGTTATTATATAAATGCTTCCTTAACATTGTTTTCTAACACGAGTTCGGTAATAATTTTTTATTGCTGCACAACTGCAGATTATTTTAACATAAGAGAAAGGTATATATTGTAGCAAGATTAGAGATGATTAATAAAACAACACGGTATGACAATTATATCCGACAGGTAAACATGGGTGATAGTATCGTTTTACACGACAGTTCCGGTAAAATACAGAAAGTTGCCGTCAAAGTAATATTGTGTGTAAGAGAGAGAGAGAGAGAGAGAGAGAGAGAGAGAGAGAGAGAGTATTTAACACATGCAAAGAAAGTATGTTACATAAAGTTTTGATTTGCATGTAAATAAAAGTCATATAAAACGGACAGGATCATTATAGTTTACTGCTAGTTACTGTTAGTTTTTATTTTCTTTATTGGAAATTAAAAACTTAGATTTAAAAGATCCTAATATTAATTCAGTCAATGACATGAGTTGTAATTTTAAAGACTGTTAGAGTCTGTGGTACAGTATAATGGGTAGCTCTGCAGCTTTTATTTATTTGAGGCTATTCTTACCCATATAATTGATACTTTATTATTAACAATGTGAAAGATATAAGATGTTTGTTTTTATACAAACATGTAGGCTACCTACAGGCAAAGTTGTACATGCGCGGATCAAGGGGAGAGGGTGTCTAGGGGAATTGGCAAAGTATATACATGTACCATAACTGGCCAATGATGCTTAGATGTTCAATTTAACAGGGTTGGGGTTTTTTTTGCCCGAAGTCGGACCCCCTCCCCTGGAAAAAATCCTTGATCCGCGTATCTACTATGCTTTTTATACTGATCTGATGATAAATGTCACTATCTCTCATGGCGTTTTTCGTTCTATATTTGTTTTTGTTTGTTTCACGCCACACTGGACTTATTTAGTCACATAGTAACAGTCAGTTTTTACTGTTTGAGAAGAGAACCTGGTTACAAATAAACCCGGCACGAGACCATCGACATTCTGTCAAGTTTTCACTTTTTCATCATCGGGACTTAGGTTTCCAGCGAGGCTCGCACCCACGCTGATGAGCGACGAGAGACTAAAATTTACTATTTACTCTTACTATTTGGCCACGAAGGACCACTATCGGAGCGAATTGAGAATTTTGCTTAGAACATTGCACGAAGTATCCTAGCACACAATTTCTTAGAAAAACAAATCAGGTTCCCGGAGGATTAGAATGAGAAGAATAAAAAAGAACGGATATCCTTAGTAATATAAAAATAATAGGAAGGGTGACATATTTTAAAAGGGCTGGATATTTTATCATGGAATATTGAGAAAATGTTTCGTAAGAATATTCTATAATTAGCACAACCTCCATCAGTCCCAGCTTAGTGGTTTTTGCCAGTCTATAAACGATCAATTGATTTATCCTTATTCTCTAGGATTGCCGACCACAAGAGGAGTATAATATTAGTCATTTAGATGGTGCCGTACGTGTGGACTTCGACAAGGATGCCAAAGATATAATGGAAGGCGTTCCTCAGCTTCAGTCACCGGGTAAGAATCAAGCAAATGCTAAGCATGTGTTCAAAATTTATAGATCTGTAAATGAATGCGAGGAAGATTAATATCTGCATAATTTTGCGAGTGGAGGCCGTTCCTCCTTTGTTCTCAATGATGTCCATCCAGCAAGACTTCTATAGATGAAACTGTAATAAGTATATATAGGCACTTTTGTAACCCCCTCCTTGCATGTACACATACTTTTAATTAGCGTTCAAGGTAATATATACTGTGCTATGAGACAACCGACGGTTTGAAATTATCAATAAATTTATACTTTTCCTGTTGGTATTCTTGTAGATATTACCGACGTGGTGTGTTACTGCTCTTTGGGCTTTAGATCCAGTGTAGTTGTGAAAAAACTACATAATTATAGAAAGGAAAAGGGAGGTAAGTCAAATGAAAAAATGAAACCAATCAGGTATGAAAATTGTATAAGTTGTCTGCCTTGTAACTGAAAATTCAGGACAATCAGAAAAAAGTTTCTCAGTAACAAAATCAATCAGACGTGGAACTAGTATGTAATGTAAGCTTATTACAGAAATGATAGTGACAAATATAACAATCATTACAATAACGAAATAATAATGATATAATTGATGATAATGATGGTAGCAAAAATAATATAATTTGTTCAAATGACAATGATAAAGATATTAATAATAACAATAATGATAATGTAAGTAATAATAAAGGTGGTGAAACAAATCATATCAACCGTTCATATCGACAGTAATAATCATTTAACTTAACACGTGAGTTTTCTCTGGAACATTCAGAAGAGTTTGGCATATCACAGGATGACTCTTACTCCTCAAGGACACCGCATCCCATTCCTTTTGGGATTTGCAATGGGTTTTCATGTTGAAAGTTTTCAAGTAACAATAAGTTATATTGATAAAGCGGTTATCATTTATCCATGAATGAAAAGAATGTAATAAGATTAAGATAATTTGATAGATTTTTCGTTTTTGTTTATTTCTATTCTTGACCAGACACGGATTCAAAGTTATCACAGAATGTATCACTGTATAACCTAGAGGGAAGTATATTCAAATGGGCCAATGAACAAAGACCAATAGTGGACAATGATGGAAAACCGACCATATTCGTCCATCCTTTCAGTGTTGTGTTTGGCAAACTTCTCAACTCGGAATGCAGAAAGTGGAAATAGCCACCCAAAGACTTATATGCACAACTATAACATGTATCAATTATATTGACGTTTGTATTTGGTTAAAATCGATCTTCTTTTACTAACAATTATTGACAAAAGTTTTTGTTTTCAATTATTTTACACGATTTTTTGAAAGCACAGACACAGTGGAACCTCATTATTAAGACCACCCCAAACCTGATCCGATTAGTGATATGATCTTCTTAGTGAGGTGGACATAAACTGAAAGAGTGATAAAGAGACTGAATATTTGTGGTATTTACTTGTCTGATTGGTGAAGTGGAAATAAACTGAAAGAGTGACAAAGAGACTGAATATTTGTGGTATTTCCTTGTCTGATTGGTGAAGTGGACATAAACTGAAAGAGTGATAAAGAGACTGAATACTTGTGTTATTTCCTTTTCTGATTTGTGAGGTGGACATAAACTGAAAGAGTGATAAAGAGACTGAATATTTGTGTTATTTCCTTTTCTGATTGGTGAGGTGGACATTAACTGAAAGAGTGATAAAGAGACTGAATATTTGTTTTATTTCCTTGTCTGATTGGTGAGGTCGACATAAACTGAAAGAGTGATAAAGAGACTGAATATTTGTAGTATTTCCTTGTCTGATTGGTGAGGTGGACATAAACTGAAAGAGTGATAAAGAGAATGAATATTTGTGTTATTTCCTTGTCTGATTGGTGAGGTGGACATTAACTGAAAGAGTGATAAAGAGACTGAATATTTGTGTTATTTCCTTGTCTGATTGGTGAGGTGGACATAAACTGAAAGAGTGATAAAGAGACTGAGTATTTGTGTTATTTCCTTGTCTGATTGGTGAAGTGGACATAAACTGAAAGAGTAATAAAGCGACTGAATATTTGTGGTATTTCCTTGTCTGATTCGTGAAGTGGTCTCCCAAGTGAAATGAACTTTAGCTGAGGTTCCTCCGTATTTCTTATTTATCGAATATTGACAATCATGTTTTATCAAGTTGTGCACAGTGTCACAAAATCATTTCTAGAAGCAGTTTTGAAGATTACAATGATAGAAGCTGTAAAATTTATATGAATATTTAAGCATCATATACCCTTTTTCAAATAACAGTTATGAAATTTAACCGCAATTGTCAGTTAACCATTTTGTTTTGCGAAGATTTGCACATTGACAAATATGACAAAAATTTACTTTATTGATACTGAAAGGCAGATTGTAAACCAATTTTTAAATAATTGTATAATTTCACTTTGATTTATATAAAAAGTGCTAGTAATTACAAAATATGAGTGGTTTTAATTGCATGCTATTTCATTATTAAATCTCCCAATATTTATTGCAAATACATTGTATTTTGAATAAATATAGCCAATGACACTAACAAACTATTATCTCTCGTTTCGCAAAAGCAGGCATGACATATGGGCGGCTAAACTGCACATACATTGTCGGCTTGTCTTCAACTGTTATTTCTCAATCGTCTACATCACTTCAAAAATCGCGCCAAAGAGAGCGGTGTTATTTCTCTCTCTGAGCTACAAAAGATGAGAAAAACGACAATTCAGAGAAGGAAATATGTATGGACAAATATTTTCTACTACAGTAATGTCCTTTTAAATCAATTTCATGATTTGTGATACTAAATTATTTATGAAATATAAGCATATATGTATATTAAAATTTTAATGAAGGCTCTGATAGTTTGTTGCATTTTTATACATTTAGACGAAAGATTTATTCTAATAGTTAAATGGTAATCATTTACTTGCACGTGCACCACTGTGGTATCTTTGATTTTTGTCATAGATTAAACTATAGTTAGTTTCTCTTTATGTAATTATTCAATTTCTTAATATACTGTATTTTAATTTTGTAGTTCAATCTTTGATTTGATGGAAAATACCTTACGAATATTTACAAAGTGCAATTGCTTACCTTGTATGGTAAATTTAGATATGAAAAATTCTGCAAAATCTTCTCGGTATTTTTCTTAAGTATACAATACATTGTATATATATAAAGGCTTGTATTTACAACAAGTATTTCTTTACAAAGTGAAAATTTTCTTTGACGAATTTTAATTTAATGGCAATACATTTTCATCTTGTACACAATAGTCAACAGGTTTTTATAGTGCAGTACAATGTCATTAGCTTTTCAATTTGATGACATAAAAATATTAGTACTCTGGGTATGGTATGGTTGTTTAACATCCTACTAAAGAACATTTCACTCATATGGAGACGTCACCGTGTGCCGGTGAAGGGCTAAAAATTTTGCCTATGCTCGGCACTGCTGGCCGTAGAGCAGGTAGGGTTCTTTAACGTGCCAACACCTACTGTGACACGGGACCTCGGTTTTTACTGTCTCATCCGAAAAACAGGGGCGGCCAACCAGGTAGTGGCGCTACGCAACTCGAACCCGGTTTTGATTTGCAGTCGAACACGCTAACCACTCGGCCGCGGAGGCCCAGTACTCTCGGTCAAGTTGACCATTTAAAATGATTTTGTTTTATCTCAATTCTATAAATTTTCCGCTATTGCGACGATTCATCTAACATGGCCCTGCATTCTTTCGTCTGACTATGTGCTAAACGAATTAATAATATCTCCTGAGTTGAGGCTACAAACATGTTGTTGTACTATTGTGCATTGAAATTCTCTCCAAGATGAAGTTAGCGTATAACAGATATGAAGTTATCGTAAAACAGATATGAAGTTAGCGTATAACAGATATGAAGTTAGAGTATAACAGATATGAAGTTATCGTATAACAGATATGAAGTTAGCGTATAACAGATATGAAGTTAGTGTATAACAGATATGAAGTTATCGTATAACAGATATGAAGTTAGCGTATAACAGATATGAAGTTATCGTATAACAGATATGAAGTTAGCATAAAACAGATATGAAGTTAGCGTATAACAGATATGAAGGTATCGTATAACAGATATGAAGTTAGCGTATAACAGATATGAAGTATAGTTTTCCATAATCTGTAAGTCAGGACGTGGTAACTGATAATGATATAAAAGGTGACTAGTGAAGGAAACCAAGGCTCAGGATACATGAAAAACTTGTAAGTAGCATGCCATGGTATTCTGTCATAAGAGCATGAAATCTGCGGTGTTTAATTTGATCCTACCCGAGACCATAGGAAAACAGTAGCATGGAATGGGTGAATTTCATTTAGATTGGAATCAATCCAAAGGTTCTACTTTCATACGTCACCCACCATCTTCTTTTGGTAATTGATGTAACATGGGGTATGTTAAGTTTGGTTTGGGTTGCATTATCAATTCTTCTAGTGAGACAATGTAACCAATATTGAACGCCAAACGCTATGAACTCCGAGTAGCCCACTCACATATTATACGATAAAATATAGCCCAATCTTGAATGATTCGTTCACTTGTTATATTGATATTTCACAAGGCGACTAAGCACCTAAGGCGATAGACGTCAAGGCCTAGTAGCGTACTTGTCTTTAGCCTTGGAGGTCATGGTTTCGAAGCCACTGCGACCGACGCCTAGCGTTTCCTGTATCAGACAAAAAAAAAACAAGGCTCCATGACATAGAGGCCTTGGCATGTTGTATATTTTTCCTTCTCGATGTCACTACGTGCCGAAAATTGGCCATAATATGATGCCCTCTACAGACATTTTATTGGGTTTCCATCTAAATGAGATTCTTGAGTGAAACTTTAAACAACAACTTTGATTAAGTGATCATTTTTTAAAGAAAACAAGTTGGAAACAAAAGGAATATTTTCAAATATTTTATTATAAAAGTTTTATTTTTAAAAAATGTGTAAAAGCAATGTATAAAAGTATGTAAGATCATCTATAAATTGTACATACAAAATTTTTCAAATAAATATTGGATGTATGATATTTAAAAATCATCTACAAGTTGTACATTCAAAACGTTTCAAAATAAATATTAAGATAAATAATTCATTAAAAAGCATTACATTGATTTACAAATAAAAAGCAATCATTATAAAGGTGGATTTCTTGTTCAACAAGCAAATGAAAGTTTACCTAGAAATCACATGAAAACTAAAATAACTACTGTCAGCGGATGAAATCTTTGACATTCATATATGAAAAAAAACCTGGTAAATTAACAAGCAAAAATTAATTGGCGAATAATGGCGCAATTTATAAACGCAAAAACTAAAGCAATCGGTCATAAAATGAAAACAAATCTTAATGAGCTCTATGAAAGAACGAGGCATTGTATGAGTATTCTTAGACAATCTGTCTACATGCATTATTGCAATACCATTCCGGGCAATAACCCTGTCTGCAGTTCAAAATACAAAACTGATCTGCCAACGGATACAAGCTTCGGTACTGCACAGTAGCCGCGCATGCGCTGTATGAGTTTACGGGTGGATTAAGGAAGGTGTTATGAAATCCGATTGCAGATGGTTGTTGCACTTGTTGGTAAGAATTGGACCCAGTGTTGATGTGCAGAGAGGGTCCTGAAGAAGATGGATCTATAGCAATATCGGAGCATCCGTAAAATTGTTCCTGTTTTCCGCATCCTTTACACGTGTTGCCATAGATATCTTTTCCATAATTGTTACCTGAAATTATTCAAAATCCAGGATGAAAAAAATGCAAATATCATATTTCAAATAATTGGCAAATGTAAGCCAAATCAAAATCTATAATCAAAGAGGTAATTTGGCGATGGAAATTGTTTTTAGCATTTCTTGATCTGCATTAATTAAAAAACATTAACAGTTTTACTGAAACGTTTCACAGTGCCTATTACTTCAGACCGCCTCCTTAATCGAGTTTCCATGGATTATTTAATAAACAATAATTAAAATATGATATCGAAAGAAAAAAGATGACATCTAGATTTTATCAAATCTAGTATCAGCCTTTTTAAATAATTGAGCAAAACGGGATTTCGTTTCCCACGGTAGTTTTCATTTAAAATATTCAAAGTATGAGATATAAAGAAATCTTTTCGTTTGACATCTTCGTATATATCTTATCACTATACACAGTGAAGTTGGTCTATATGGAATTGGCTAAAATCGAACTCAGTGTTATACCGACTGAAAAAGAAAACACACATATATA